>JH429682.1:21969-185982 GCA_000239455.1 Strigamia maritima
ATCTTAGATCGAACGAGTCTCGATCAAGTGTCCGGTGTCCAACGTGACGACTGAACACTCTGCGTACCGGACACTTTTTCCAGGACCCGCCAATGTCCGGACCGCACAGCATATACTGTATAAAGAAAAAATAATAAAAATTTAATTTCCAAGAAAAAAAAATTATCTATAACTCTAATTATTAAATCGCGAGTTTATAATAATAATAATAATAAAGGAATAAATTTCTTAATATTTTATTATTATTAATACTAATATTTAAAAATAGTTTTTAAATTGTAAAAATTTTGATTTTAAAAAGGACGGAGATCGCTTATATGGCGGGCCGTCACCGAGGCACCGTTTGCGGCATGAAAATTCGCATTTTGCGTCCATCAAAAAAATTCGCGCTTATTCATTTTTTTTCTAGAAAAAGGTTGCAATTTGCGGTTATTCATATTTTGTGTATGAATAATCGCGAATCAAAATATTTCGCGGTTATTCATATTCGCGTTTATTCATTGTTTTTACATTCGCGGTGATTCATAATTTCTGCATTCGCGCTTATTCATATTCGCGCTTATTATAAGTCCCCAACAATTTTATATGTGATTTTTGCCTATCAATTTAATTATTTTATTAGTGGATGTTGAGGCTGGGTTGTGATGTATTTGGACAAGCACCCCCTTGAGCTTCACTGAACATCAAAGCATTTAATCATAAAAATGAAATTAGTCGTAAATTTCATAATA
This sequence comes from Strigamia maritima, assembly GCA_000239455.1. Taxonomy (NCBI): domain Eukaryota; kingdom Metazoa; phylum Arthropoda; class Chilopoda; order Geophilomorpha; family Linotaeniidae; genus Strigamia; species Strigamia maritima. The sequence continues at coordinate 22,701 of JH429682.1, forward strand.
TTTCATCCTTTTTTTTATTTCAGAATTTCCAATAAAGGTGCTGACATTTTGTTGGAAGCCGATAAAGTTTATGGTTCAAAATGTGCAAATCATATCAAACAAAATAAAAATAAAAATAAATTCTGCACCATTGTTAATAATTTGAATTGAATAAAAATTATGATGTAACTTAATTTATAAGATTAAAATGCACTTTTGCACCATTGCAATGGTGCAAAAGTGCATTTTAATCTTATAAATTAAGTTACATCATAATTTTTATTTAAAAAGTCTATCTACTAAACCTAAACAACTGTTACATTGGATAATAATGTAATACCTTCAATAAACTATAAAAAAAAAATTAAAAAATATACAAATTTGAATAAAGTTTGAAATTGGACAAATTGCACAATTAGAAAACGAGTTAGCATAATGAACTTCGAATTTCCAGATGAAATTAATCATCCGACAGGTGTTTGCATAGTTATTGTTATATAATATAGATTCGAACGAGTAAATGTGCAGTTTATTCATAATTTATATATCAAACGAGAATTGTTTGATCAAGATGTGCAAATTTGAATTGGTGCTTTTGACGGGATTACTCGTTTGTTGCGTCAAAAGTGCCTCAACTGAAACTTGCGATGGGCCAAAGGAAACTGGTTCGGTGAAATGGTTTAATCGTGAAAAGGGATTTGGTTTTATTTCGCCGAATAAATTAGAAGCAGAGGCTGTTTTTGTTCATTATAGCGAGTAATTATGACGCCATTTTGAAATGAATTTTTATTTTAACTATTATTATTATTATTATTATTATTATTATTATTATTATTTTAGACTTGGGGATACTATATGTTCTCAAGAGGAGTACTGTACGTTACAAGAGGGTACTGAAGTTGAATACATTAGATGCCCATCTGGCAAGGGTGAAGAAGCTAGAAATGTCCAACTTTTGAAATCCAAACCGTCCAAAAAAAGCATTTTTCAATTTTCGGATTTGATATTTATTACTAATTTTTTTGAAATTTGTATTCTGCACAATTGGATTTTTCACTATATATTCAAATGTTTAAATGTATCAGTGGTGTCGCGAAGCGAGACATTCATAAAATACACAAAGTATAACGCATAAACAGTCTATTTTACTATGGCAGTGCAATTTCGGACATCAACATGCCATTTTTACACATTAAATTTAATTTTAAAAAACTTCAATACGTGCCGCTCTCTAACAAAACAAATTAAATACCGGTACCATATTCCCCATGCCGTGTTCACACTGGCATAGACAATAGAGAAGTAGCAGCCGCGTGGTGGGATGAAAGTAGACCGCCAAAAGTAAGGTAGGGTAAATTTAGGGTCTGGGTAGTGTGTGCAGTGTCATTTTAACTATCAGAAACAATAGGATTAGGATTAACTAAAGAAGACTCAATTTTAAACGCACTTTCCCACTCATATGAGTACGAAAATGTATTTTTTTTGGAACAAAAATCAAGTTTTCACAATAAAAATGCATTTTTGGTTCATTTTTTGGTCAAATCTAAACTAGAATTTGACCATTTAAAGAAAAACGAGACCAAAATACCGATTTTATCTTTATTTATATACATGTAATAACATTCGACATAATTTCACAATTCATTCGGTCGCATTTAATCCTACACTGATACGTCGCTGACTTAGTCAGTGTTACAAAATACAATTTTTCACCTTCAGCGTAAATTTCCCCGTCGCAAAACCACGTCAAAACGGGACAACAATCGTCGTCGCAACTGGCAACAAGTGCTGTAGCTAAATTCCCATCGTCGTCAAACCCCAGTAACTCATCCGGTTGATAGATAATCGAGTGCGGCTCGAATAAATCCGTTTGGCACGAAAAAAATAATAATTTCTTGCAATCCTCCTCATAATCAACCTTAAAATAAAGCTTTTCTCCCAACTGGATCTGCATTATTTCATAACCGAAACTACTCGGATGGAATTGGTCTATGTCGAAGTCCGCTGCGACCAGTCCACGACTCGCAGCATCATTAAAACACGACATTTTCGAATTTAAGACGTCCCCGTCTTCCATTTTGAATTTTACGCTTAAAGTATTAGGAACCAACACATGAATGTATTCGTTTTCGTTCTCTTTTTTCGACTCGGTTTCGGTTTTCTGCGGTTCTTCATCGATTTTATCGATTAATTCATCTTTGCTCCGTGATAAAAGGTAGAAATTGATCCTAGACGGCGATAAACCGAGACGTTGCATGTATTCCCAAATGTCGCATGGTTCGCCATTGTTGTTTGTGAAATTTGTGATTTTCTGGCCGTCGAAATTGCCGATGTAGAAGTCCATTTCGTTCATGGGGCCGTACGGGGTGATGGTTTTGTCTTCGAAAAAGAGTTTTTTTGAAAGATTGAGGAATTCCTCCATGTTTGGCTTGTCGTCTTTGGATAATTCCATGCATTTTAGACCGCCGCCATTGATAGCGCGCACTTGAGTGAATTTCTTGCCTTCTTTCGGGCAATGGAGCCATCCGACATTTAATTTTTTCTTGTGGCGATATAAAACCTGGAATTATTATTGTTAAAATAGTCATTGAAATGTGTTGAGAAATTGTTTTTCTTACTTTGGATCTGTTTTCAGTTGGTTTTCGCATTTTTTTGCTCTTTAAAGACGTTTTTTTCTCATTTTTAACTGAAATTTTATGAAATTTAGTATTTTATAGTTACTATTTCTGGCATTAGATGGCCACCACTTACTTGGGACGTAGATTAGTTGGTAGGGCGCTGTGTTTTCCAATTGATTTTCGGGATTGTTTTCTGGAAGTTCTGGGCTTTTAGCACCGTTTGTGTCTTGAAATACTAATAAATTAATAACCACATTTTTTTCCTCCGTACCGGACTTTTCTTCGACATTGTATTCGAAATTCTGAGGAAAAAATGCAATTTTGTAGTTTTAAAGGAAAAAAATAACTTTTTATAAATAATTACCATAGTTTGCATCGTTGGGGTTCACATTAAAGCACGAATTCAAAATAATGCATAATTTGGATAATATTTCATTTCTTATTGCGTCAATATGTCACGTCCTAGTTATGATATCATAACAACGAGAATCACATTGGTAGCCATTTCTTAGAAAATAAAATTTGGCACTAGATGGCTCCAAATCATTTATTTATCTACATACAGGAAGATCCTAACAGATTAAAATATAATTCAGGTGAATTATTTTTAAAAAATTATTTTAGTAATTTATTCATTTTTTTATTTTTTTGTATTTTATTAAATTTTTAATTCATTTCATATATTTCGGAATGGTTCTGTCGCTAACAATCCAGCCTCCACACGTTCATTTTAAAGAAAATGGCAGACCTCGTGGCTGAAATTTTAGCTAGAGATGCTGAAGATTCAAATCATTTAAAGACTATAAATGTAGAAAAGGAATTAGAATTGGAGTACGATCTTGGTCATTTGTTAGCAACAGATCCAAACACCCACGATTTAAAGAAATTCAAGTAAATTAAATCACTTTTAAATCGATTTTTGTGAATAACTAATTCATTTTGCACCTTTATAGTGAAAATAAGGATGAATATTTAAAATCACTAACGAGAGATAATGTACAGCTGCTAATAAATCAACTGTGGAAGGTAAAATTTGTATAAATAATAACATTTAAATGAATTAATTTTGTTTTTTAAATTTAGTTACCCGTCGAAAGACGAGAGGAAGTGATAGTTGCATTGGTAATGAGTAAAATATAGAAATAAAACATGAAATAAATTATAATAAATTGTTATTCATGATTTATTTACAGCTTCCAGCATCTAAAACTCGTTTGCCACGTGAAAAACCCGTAATTTTACTCGAATTTAATGAAAAAAATGTTGAAATTTGGCGTTAATTTCGTGAAATTTGATTACAGATTCCGAAAGAAAGACCACCAACGAAATGGGAAGAATATTCGCAAAAGAAGGGAATTCAGAATCGTAAAAAATCAAAATTGGTTTGGGATGAGAAACTGAAGGAATGGAAACCTCGTTGGGGTTACAATAGAGTCGATGATGAGAAGAAAGACTGGGTTTTGGAGGTCCCTCAAAACGCAGGTATAAAGAAAGTCGATTTATTGCCCCATAAGTTCAATGTTTGATTCGTTTTCGTTTTTTTTTTAAGATCCATTCGAAGATCAATTCGCAAAACGTAAGAAAGCTAAGCAAGAACGTGTTGCGAAAAACGAATTTCAACGTCTGCGTAATATCGCTCGCGCAAAGAAGATCCCCGTTGCTGGTGTCGGTGTTGGACCAACCGATAATCCTTCCCGAGATCAGATGGCTAAAGCTAGGAATCTCGCTCGAGTGGCAACTGCATCTGTGGGCAAATTCACCCAAGTTTTACCTAAAGAGAAAGTGGATAAACGATTAGGGAAAAAACGAAAGGTAATTTATATTGACAAGTGGCGACAATATTTGTTTTTTAGGTCTAAAAGTGGGCATTTCTGAGCTGTTTTAGACCTGAAAGCCCGAATGGTATAAAAATGCAGTTTTTGCATGTTTTATACATAAAACACTGCGTTTATATGCATAAAATAAGTGTTTTAACACGGACATAATAAGGTAATTATTATGTCCGTGGTTTTAAGCTCTGACATGATTTTTTTGTATTCTGATATGTTTTTTTTTTTATTAGTTTGAGCCTTTAATCGGCGATTCGAAGCTTGAAAAGGAGAAAACCCTCGACATCGTCAGTAGAATTCAAAAGAAAAAGCCGAGATTGGACATCGAAAAAGCAGTTTCAAATAAAAAATTCCAACCATCGGTCGAAGACGATAAGCAAAAGTTCCCGAAAAGGTCGGCGAAGAGGAGAAATAAAGACAAAAGGGGGCGCCAAACCGGTAAAAGGAAACCAATGGGTAAGAAGAAGGGCAAAGGACGAGGAAAGTAGATTTTGTTTCGATTTTGAATGTAAAAATTGAATTAAATTCGAAAAAAATATAAGACACTTTTAGCTAATTTTATTTGTCCGAAAAAGATAACCGAACTGGCCATGATAATTCGGGGAACAGTTCGGTTATAAATATGTCTAGTATGACGTAGGATAATTGTTTGTTGAGTTTGGGGCACTGCAAAAAGGTAAAAATTGATTGAGTGCCGGCATTGAATTTGTCGTCGCCGATGATTTTGATCAGTTGGCTGATGAAAGAGTCGCGAATTGCGGCTAGCGCTTCTTCTTCGGTTTGTTTTCTGGTTGAGTCGGTTGGAGGTGGGGACTGGTCTTCAAAAATGGCTTCTGTGAAAATTAAGAAATTAAAGAAGAAATTTCAATTTTTTGGGGTTGCCAGGCAACGGCTGGTGTGTGGGGTTGTGAGGGAAAAGGTTAATAATAAGATTCTAAGAGAAAATATTATAAGTTTAGGATTTTAGGCCGAAAAATTGAAATTGAAAGTAAAATTTGAAATTTTTAATGCAAAATTTGAATTTTTTTATGAGTGAAATATTAAAATTTGATTTTTTGGGTTAAAAATATGATTTTTGAGGGAGAAAAACAAATCTGGTAACCCCAAGTATGTTTACATTCATTCGAACCTCTAAACAAATCTATAAGATTGGCTAAACGCTGCGGAAGAAACGCCTTTTCCAATTTAGTATCCAAATACCAAGATATGAACATTTCAAATGTATTTTCGAGTGCCGTACGTAGAGCCAGCAAAATCTGCAATAACCACCTCGGAATGTCAAACACTCGAACACCTAAAAAAACAAATCACAAAATTAAAAAAAATTAAAAATGACAAAAATTTATATTATTTACATAAATAAATGACGTAGTCGTACACGGATTCTAAATCCAACTCCAGCCGGGGTCTACTCGTGTCCCTCACGACACAATCTCCCGTTATATTGGCGTTGTTTTGATACAATGCGGAGCTTGTAAGGTTGTTTAAAAAATCGAGTTTCTCCGGTTCGGTTATCTCCCGAGATTCAACGCGACTTACTCGCGGTTTAATGGTTTCCGTCGATTGAATAAAAGATAGCAAAAATGGATCCAAGTGTTGTCCTTTCTCTTTTAATAGTTTCATTGGCATTGTTTTGAACATTTTACCTAAAGTTGATAAAATTGTGGAAAATAGGAGTATAATGATGAAAAATTAGAGAAAAGTAATGAAAAATGGAGAAAACTGATTAAAAATGGGAGAAAACTGAAAAATAGAAGAAAACCGATGAAAATTGATGAAAAATGGGCAAAAACGATAAAAAAAAACCTGAGAATGATGACGAAATTAATTACCAAAACTGATATCTGGGAATAATGCCGATGTAAATTCATCGCCTGGTGTCAGAAACCTGTACAATAATTCGCTGTTACGGAAATTGGGGATGGATAAAAGTTTCTGTAAAAATTCTTCAAATAATTTCCTCCTAGAGTCCATAAAATCGAATCCTTTTCCAGTGTAACCGCGTTTTGGTGGTAAATAAATATCATCTAATTCACCTAAAATAAAATAAACTTAGTTTAAAACCTCACAGAAAAACATTTTTAATATTAAATAAAATTCACCATGAAATTCGATTAATTTCGCTTCCAAAACGTAAAATTCATGATACCGACGTTCAACTTGCCAGTGTTGTGAACTCGGATCATCTTCAAAAAAATGAATAAAACAAATAAAACAATAATTTCAACATAAAAACACAAATTTACCATCTTTTTTAAAATCGATGCTCTGTATTTCAATGACATAAACATATGTTAACTTGTATCCGCCCTCTAAAACCGTATTCAACTTGGGAATCGATAATCTCCACGCACTCATGTCTTTCGATCGTAACGAATCGGAATCCACACTCGCAGTATCGCCGATTCCCATTTCACACACAGCAATTTCTTCCGAAATATCGAAGTTCTGATCGAATAAATCATCCAGTGCTCGATTATCTATGTTCGATGTTTTAAAAACGTCCTTGATTTTGGTTAATTTGTTGCCGATTTTTGAAACTGCCGACAACTCCTTTTTAGGTGATCTAAAAAGTTGGAAATTTTCATGTTTTTAAATTTTTATTAATTTTAATTTTTAACTTTATTTTCTATGAAAAAATCATTATTACCTTGAAACATTCGATCCATGTTTCGGGGAATGCATGAAACTTAATTAAAATACCGAAATAACCGAATATTGAAGTTAAATTGGATTTGAATTCAATAAATATCGAATATTTACGAGGTACATTTTTACATTTAAAAATAAATAAATAAATAAATAAAAGAGAAATTCACCTTCCAGACGCCCGTCCACTGCTTTCTGTTAACCGACTTCCACATAGCAATGTAAAATACTAGAAATCAATTTTTTTTTATTAAAAATGATAAAAACACATGAAAGCAAAGTTTTACTGATTGTAGTACAGTTGTGAATATAAAACACGCTAAAAACACCGACTTGTCTATTCACTACTACACTAGAATTAGCAAAACCTTCATGTTATCCATCTTGAATATTTACACTATCACTTTGATGGAAAAGCGGCCAAAAAGTCTTTTCCAACAAACGAAAAGCCTGGTCGTAACACTTAAAAAGTGGTGGTCGACTCCGAAGTTTTGTAATTCCTTCGATCGGACCGTAAACAACTAAAATTTAAATAAAAATTAATTTTTTAAAACAAAAAAATAATAAATTCTCCATTTTTACTTATTCTAATTTCCTCCACACTGTTTTTATCCAGTTGTACCCTATCAACAGCATCTGGCGAGCAAAATGTATCGTAAATTTGCTGCGCCTCTTTCTGGAGCGCCTTTAACTGCCCACTTCTTAAGTCAGGATCGAGGATTTTTCGATTAAAATCCTCTAAATAAGAGACAAATCTTTAAAATCATTATATCAATGATTTTAAAATGAAAAATTAAACTGACCAACGGCTAAACAAAACTGCAAGACATTGATTGCTGACTCTTCTTTCATGAACTGCATAAATGGGTAGAGAAGTGTTTGGTTTGATAGAATTTTAGACATTGGGAGATTGAGTGTCTAAAAATTATGATTAAAACAAATTGTGATTGATATTCGGGATTTTGTACATTAGAAATTCTACTGATGATCTTGTTGGGGTCTTGGATTCGACGAAGTTGGCTAGAAGTTCTACTGAAGGACGAGTGGTTTCGTCAAAATTTGTGGACTATAATAAATGTAAAATGTTTAATTTTAAGAAAAATTTAGTTTATAGTAGATAAATGTTTAACCTCAGTTTTGTCGAATAGGATTATTAGTAACTTGTTCATCATGTGCTGTAAAAAAAATGTATTTTTAGGCTTTTTGCTAAATTGGTGTTTAAATTGGGTTGCCAAATGTGAGGGAAATAAACTCTTGGTTAAAAATTGGTTGAAATTGAATATTTTAATGAAAATTTGAGTTCAATTTGGTCAAAATTTAATATTTTAATGAAAACTTGGGTTTAAATTTGGTCAAAATTTAATATTTTAATGAAAATATGATTTTGTTTTGGTCAAAAGTTCATTTTCTAATGAAAATTTGGATTAATTTGGTCAAAATTGAATTGTTTAAATAAAATTTGACTTTATCTTGTCAAATTTGAATTTTTTAGCTAGACAATTCCCCATATCATAAAACCTCAAGTCTAGCAACCCCACATGAACTTACTGGATCAGCTAAAGTATCCATTGCATTCAACAAAACTGTACTGCTTACAATTTCAGGAATTAAAGTCCTTAAACTCCTAAACAAAATAAAAAAATTAAAAACTAAACAAAACTGAACTAAAAAAAAACTTACTTGCATCTCAAATATTTCTTTGGAAAAATAAACGGAAGCAAATTCTGACTCAAATGCCTCAAATATTTCAACTCATTTTTCCTATTCCGCATTGCAATATGCAAATGAGACCCGTAATAATTAATAACATTTTCTTCCACACTATTTACATTAGCTAAAAATAAAATAAATAAAAATAAACAAACAAAAAACAACTAAAATCTCAATATAAAACCAACTTGTAATTCGTTGTGCTTGTAAACAACAATCCAAATGCTGAATGGCTGCTCTAAGCATTCTATTTATGATCAAATTCGTCAAATCGACCTTTAAAAACAAACAGTAAAACAACGTTAAACGACAATAAAAGCAAATTTATGCATAAATACGAACTTTCATGCTTCTACGAATGAGTATCGCCAGCATAAATCGCAAACAAATGCGAAATTCGTGAATAAAATACTCGTCGTTAGTGATCAGTTTGTACCACGAGCATACATGTTTATCCAAAGTTGTGTTTAACAACTTGAAATAAATTTAAAATCATTTTATGTTTATTGTTTGATTTTTTTGGTGGTTTTAGACGAAACCTTTTCAAGAGCTTCATCTATTTCCTGCGGCATGGCAATTTCCGCCCATGGTTGAAGATTATACACGTTGAAATCGGCTTTATGACGTTTACATCGACTGTCGCCACAAATAGCACAACATCTCGGAACCTCCGATCGACTTACAATCTGAGAAAAAAAATTAAATTTGCAAGAATTAATTAATTTTAATTTTTTTATTAAAAAATTTAATTTATTTTACACTTTGTTTCCTTTTAAGCATGAATAACAAATTGGGAACTGTGTCCTTTGATGGGATAATGAATTGGAAGAACACAATACCTCCATAATAAGCGATTAGTAATGCGAATCCATGAAAAATACTACGTAATTGAAGAAAAAAAACGTTAAAATTACAAAAAATCAATATTTTAACATCAATTATCACCTGACACATGTAATTATTAAAATTGCCAACAGAGAAATACCGCTAGACAAGAGAAATATCTGCTTATAGGTGAAAAACTCTAATAAACAGGGCACAACATCTCTGACGGACTCCATTTTGGTTACGAATCCGCCCAATAGATCCCGGATCCAACAAAGATCCAAAATTTTAACCTAGTAGAAGAGCAAAACTTGATTATTAACGTTGGGTTTCGATCTTTGGTTAGTTATGTAAGCCCATAATGCATCGCGTTTAACCAGCTTGTGGGTGTGGGTCATGGCTTCCACAAGCACTGAGTACTTAGTTTGAATTTGGCTGCGTAAACACTGTGATCTTCTTCGCAACACTCCATTTTTGAGATGATGATGTAAAGTATCGTGACAATGAATAAGAGCCGACGTGAAGAGATGAAGAAACAATTTTTTCGAGTCAAACAACTTGCTGATCAGACTTTTGCTCGGTAAGTTGCATCGAAGATAACACTTTGTTGAGTGTTGTTTTTGCCCAATTAGTGGATATTATTTGTATTTTTTTAACGTGATAACCTTTTAAACTAGGAACAATAGAAAAAGTGTTGAAAACTCGCTCAATTTGTGTTTTTTTTATCAAAAAAGATAATGATGATTAGACTTTGTTGTTTTTATGTTGTTTTTTTTCTTTAAAAAAGTCAAAATGGTTAAAAAAAAAAAAAATTTAAATTGGAATTTGATTTGAGTTGTGACTGTGTTTTATTCAACATGATGCAAGGGAAATTTGGGACAGGAAATTACAAGTGGAGAATTTGATTTAACACTGTTACATCAATTGGTTTATGTAATTTCTTGAATTACTGTTTCTAAAATTGAATTATGTGGAAATTTAATTCCTTTAAATATCAAATGGAAATTAAAGGTGTGCTCAATATCTTTTTTTGTTCCTAAAATTGTCATTAGATGGAGTCAGAACTAATATGATGTCATGTTTCATGGTGTTTACATTACTATTGTTTGAAAACATGCATTAGATTTACTTTCATTTCATGGGAATTTAATTTTTTTAAATAATATAACAAAAATATGAATATTTTTGTCATTTGTCCCTGATCTTGACACCTAAAAATAACAAATGGAGGTCAAAACCCCCATTTTTAATATAAAAAAAAAGATGCTTTCAGTTTTGAGTGGATGAAATACAAACCTGAGTTAAAAATACATGAGAATATCTTGACATTGATAAACAGCTTTGAATCCTCCTCCTTGTTTACTATCTCTATCATCCTGTAAAACTAAAACTGCAGAAATAAACAAATTAACTTCATAAAACTTGGGAGAAAACTGTTGGAATTAAATGTTTGTTTATATATCATTAAGGATACGCCCACATCAACCATCCGTGACCTTTAAAAAACAGTAAAATGAAAGTAAAAACTCTATAATGTCATGGTTGAAAGGAAATAGAATGAAAAATGGTGTTTGGCTTTTGAGAGAAATGGATGCCACATGGTTTCTGAAATTCTTATGAGATTTCTCTGAGATTTCTTATGAAACTATTGAAGATTTCTGTCTTGTTGAGGTAATTTATTGTAGACTCAAGTGGATATCTAGGTCATGAATGAATAAGATAACAATAATCAGTATTGTAAATCGACATCAGGCATCACACTGCTATTTTCTTGTCTGGAGGTGAGGATTTTGAGTAAGGCTAAAAAAAGAAAGGATATGCATATTTAGAGATTGATGAATAGCATTATGTCATGATTTCCATCTGTGTTTACATATCAAAATATGTTGCTGATTTATAAAGTTGGGTATTCGTCAACAAAATTGTTAAAATTCTAAAACTTACGAAGAACTATGTATCCGGGTTACATTAAGACGAGAGAGAGAGAGAATAGGGTTTACCGACGTAAGCAGCTACTATGGCCATACACAACCCATAAGTCGAAAAGCTAGTCTATGAGTTTAACTCATCATCGAAGTTCGTTGTCCGTAAATCAAGTGAGATATTGGGGTTTACCGGTGCAAGCCGCTACTAAGACAATTTTAGGAGACTGCACCTAGTGATTGTTTACTAAAATATTTTTCAACTATCCCCTCTTAAGAATATTCAAAAACAACCATTTCCTGTGGAAAACAAGTGCGTAAACAAAGATATTGAAAGCTTTTTCGACTAAGCCAAATGTTTTTCCCAAAGAATTCACAGGGCAAAAATATTTCTGGTCCCAAAAAAAAAAGACCAACCAGAAATAGAAACTTATTTTCAAATCTACCCTTACACAGCCTTCTTTTCTTAGGTTTAATTTTCTTCCTCATCCAGGACAAGGAACAGGAAAATGGTGATGAAATTAATTTGATAAGCACAGAGAAACACTTTAATACAAAACTTTAAATTGACTTAATTAAGTTTTTAATGGCAAATTGGGACCAGGATGACTTTGCAGCAGAGAACACGGATTGGCTAAGTTGGCTGTATGCTATCAATGATTGGGTCTACATAGTTCCAGAATGGTTAGATAAATCTGTGGATTATCTTCCCACATGGCCACCCTCATGGATTCAAGAAGGAGCTCCTGATTGGCTCATTGACCTCTTGGAGCCTTATTTACCTGATTTTCCTCATTTTTATGTGCAGCAAGATGTGTGTGAGAAAGCATTTGATGTTGGTGTTTTGATTCTGACTTTAACCATTTTCCTATTCCTTGTTTTTGTGTGGAGGAAGTGGGTTGTTATTAATCATAGTGAAGAAAAGTATGTCAGTAATGACACATGGTAAGATTTTGATTAATGTTTCAATATTGATGATTTGTTTTACCTTTGCTTAAAATTAATGTTTTTTTGTTTTTTTATTTTTATTTTTATATAGGGCTGAGAAAACTGAGGTTTTGTCTGAAGATTTAATAAATGTGGAGAAGAAAGTTGATTTAATCAAATTGACATGTGATAAAGTGAGCAAGAAACTTCAAGCATGTTTGCAAGGACAAGGAACTGATGGAGTAGCTTTGGATAAGAGATTGGTATTAAATCAAACTGTTATGGCTCTATTTGATTTCTTTAGTTGCTGTGGGTTAACTAAGGTTAATTTCATATCTTTCTTTTTTTTGTTTTTGGCATGCTGCCAATAACACTTGAATCATTAACTCACTAATCTAACAATCTCACATTTTTAATTACTTTGAAAGTGAAGTAATATGATTAAAATAAATTATTTTTTTTTTTTTTAATTTAGAAAAAGTTGCCTGGGATGCAATTATCCAATTGTATGTCTGAAACATCAATAGGGTTTGGTGACCAATCAGTTTTAGGGTAGGTATGTTAATAATATGTAAATAAATTTTGATTTTATAGTTGAGATATGAGTTTTGTTGATGGTGACTCACTTGAGTGATGGATATCTTGTTATGAGTGGTATATTAAAGGTCTGACATGTTTTTTTATTTTTAGAAATGTCTTACACATGTGTGGGACTGTGGAAAAACAATTGAGTAATGAACTTTTAGACTATGAAGTGGAAATGGAAAGATTAGTTATTAATAAACAACTTGAAATATTAGATGTAAGTATACATTGAGGTGTCAATCAAAGTTAAAGTGACCGGTAATCTAATTTTTTAAAATTTTTTTTTGTTAATTTTTTTTTTTTTTTTTTTTTTTTAAGAATGATGTGCCCAGTATCAGTAAACAAAAGAAACATTTGGCCAAATTAGTTCTTGATATGGATTCGGCGAGGACTCGATACCAAACCGCCGCTCGACATTCGTTGCAAGCGGCCGGAACTGCGAAAGTCGATGTGATCAAGGACGAAATGGACGATGCATCGCTCAAAGTGGAGCAGTGCAGAGACACTTTAGCCGCTGAAATGTTCACTTTGATCTCACGAGAATGCGAAATGGCTCAACACTTATCCTATCTAGTCAAATGCCAAGCTGATTACCATAAGAAGTCGCTTCACATTTTAGAAAACTATCAACAACAAATTGAAGATGAAATTAGTTGAGTATTAAAAAAAGAAAATGAAAAACGAAATTGCAACTAAAAAATAAATTATGTTTTCAGGCAGTTACCACTCCCAACCAATGTACGGTACATCGTTAGAAGAACATTTGAAGCTTACCGATCGTACAATCGCTTTACCAATTGAAGCTTGTGCCTGTTTTTTACTCGAATGCGGCATCGACGAAGAAGTATACACAATTCGACATTAACCTCGTTACAACGAATTACTAAAAATCCAAAAAAATATTTGTTATAACGAGGTTTTCGCTACAATTAAGCAGTTTAACATAATTTTAATTGGCTGTTCTTTTTGTAGGGTTTGTTTCGTATTGCTGGCGGCTCTTCTAAAGTGAAGAAATTAACAGCGGCATTTGACGCTAACCTAATAGGCATCATAGACATGAACGACTACACGAAAGATCCGCATTCGGTAGCCAGTGCCTTGAAATCCTATTTGCGTAATCTGCCTAACCCATTGCTCACTCACGAATTGTATAGCGAGTGGATGCAAGCCACTCGCATCACCGACATCGACGCTCGCTTACAAGCGTTATGGGTTGTGTTACGTAAATTACCAGAACCTTATATGGCTAACTTACGGTAATATTAGACAGTTTTGCGATTTGTCCTACGAGATTTATTTCATTATGAGAATGGCAAAAAACGAGATATTTCTTAAAAATCTCGTCCCTTTGTTTTAATGGTTTATGAAAAATTTTGTTATACAATTACTAACTTTACAAGAACACGCTCTTCTGGAAAATGACGTCATCATTTATCAAGTGGAAAAGTGGAAACTAGAGTGAATACCCCATTTTTTACTTTTCCACTTGAGAAATAATGACGTCATTTTCCAGAAAAGCGTGTGCATGTAACTAGAGTAATTGTCGTTAATTTTTTGTCTCGTATGAGAACTCGCAAACTGTCTATTAACTTTATAAACTCCATTCAACAATTCGTGCACGAAACTGAAAAGTGAACTTTTTTACATATACGGTATTGTGGAATCTTATTTTAATCTTCGAGCCGAGTCGAAAAACCGTTGTTTTGTAGCCAAAAAACCGTTGTTTCGTAGCCAAAAAATGTGCGCAACAATACAAAAACCCAAATGTAAATAATTTTTTTAAATATTTTACAAGCGTTTTTTATTGTTAACAATGGCAGACACATTTTTGGATTACAAAGTAATGATTTTTCGACTCAGCTCGAATAGAGGATTAAAATAAGATGGCACAATATATACTTTCAGTACAATGCATAGGCCATTAACCAATGGGAGTTTCATGCACAAATTGTTAAATAGAGTTTATTAAACAACCAGCAACTCATTTTTTTTTTTTTTTATTTTTTTTTTTTAGGTATTTAATTAAATTTCTCAGCCATCTTGCAGCCAATCACGAAGTGAATAAAATGTCGAGCCAAAACATCGCTTTGGTCATGGGTCCTAATTTACTCTGGGCACCGGACGACGCTGCAATCATGAACATGACCATGGCGAACGCCTTTAGTACAATCGCGGATCATCTCATCACTCAGGCAGATTGGTTTTTTCCGGGCGAAGTTGAGTTTTTCGTCTCGTCGCCACCGCCGCCGAAAAGCCCGTACGAAGGCGGATTTGTTACTGCAACGGAAATGCGCTTGTCAGGGTCTAATGGCGACTTGGATTATTCCGTCAATGGTCCGAATGAAAACTCGGCCAGCAATAACAGCAGGTAAACTCGAGAAACTTTCATTGGCTAGAGCCTTTTCCCAGCGATTGTTTAACCCTCAGACGCCTAACATTTTGGGTCAACGCAAAGACCTATTAGTGGTGTCAATTGACATGTTTTATATACTCTGAGTTGAAGCGCTTTAGTGCTGTTACCATGGTTACCATGGTTTGACCAACTGACGCTAGGTGTTATCGATTGTAAAAATCAAGACACTCGGTCAAAATGTGATCATTTGTGATCATGCAAAGGTGTTTAATTATTTATTTATAATAATTATAATAATTATAATAATAATAATAATGTGTATATTAACTTAATTTTAATTCCAATTAGTGCAATTAATTGCAATTGATATGAGCAATTAATATGAAATGTGAACTGAACATGTGCCGACATGTGCTTTGTTTATTCTCTACTTTGCATATAGGTGGCATTGTATTTTAAAAGCATTTCTCACTAAAGAGAAAAATGCAGTGAAAACAGCAAACGTTTTAAGTTGAGATTTTAAGGGGCTCATATTTTCTCTTTACAATAACTTTTTTTTTATAAGTCGGAAAATTACCAAATAAATTGATTGTATGTAAAACCACTTTTTGAACAGCTCCAGAAAATTTCAGATTTTTTTGAAAAAATTTTTGAAAAAAATTTGTATTCAGAACTATTGCCTGTGTCAATTGACCCATAGGATAGGCTTCTGAGGGTTAATGCACTTAATAATATAATTCGAAAAATGACCATAAAAGGGCATAAACGAACAAAAAACGACCATATATGGTCAAATTTATATAAATTTGTATTAATGTGCGAGCAAACAGGCTCCAGCCAATAGGAGTTTGTCGCAATGTGTTAGAAATAGAATTTAGAAACATTTGTTTGTTGATTTGTTTTTGTTTTTTTATTCAAGTCCGCAGAGTGGCGCCAGCCCGAAAACCTTGCGGAGAAGCAAGAAACCAGCGCCGCCTATTCCGTCTATTGTGACTGTCCGTGAGCGGCCACAGCCGGCTGAACGAAGCTCGATAATCGAAACTAGAGTGTCGTCTGATCATGTTAAGGTGCCTTTGGAAAGGAAGAAATCGACGCCGACTGAAGTTACACCGCCGGTGGTGATTACTGCACCGGTTGCGGCGATCCGGAGCCAGGTGGCGGAGAAGCCGATGATTCCTGAGAAACCCAATTTGGAGAAACGTACTTCGGTCGAGCTGAGCAAATCACCCGTTCCTATGGTGGAGTCCAGCGAGATACAGCGAGTTCCGCCATCACCCGGTGCGTCATTGAGTAAATTGAATATCCATAAGTGATTTTTGTGTAAAAATAAACGTGTAAACAATGTGCACCATTTAAAAATAATATTTTTTATTTGGTGTAAATAAATGTTTTATTTTTGCACTTAAATAAGTGTTGATTTACAGTAAAATCATTTCGACGGAGATCGGTCGATGTGTTGGCCGAGTTTGATGCGGTTGCTGCGGCCAAGGCGAGAGCCAATCTCCGTCGATTTAGATAAACGTCATTTTTATAGGAAATTTCGTCTTTTTTGATTGGATTCGCATGTTTTATGATGATAACTCGTGGTTTACAGCGTTTTCTCGTGATTTTTGTACGTTTAGATAAGTTTTCAGATGAGGAAAGCCCAATCGCAGTTCGCCGGAGCCGCCAAAGCCCGTCCCCCGCCGATAGATTCGATTACTACCGCCCGGAGTGGTACGGATCGCTCGATTCCGAACCCTCGAACTCGCCGCCCCGAGTACACAGAAAACGATTAAGCAAACGGAACTCCATGCGACCCAACACATCCGACACTGAATCCGACGTCACTCAGAGCTCCGCCGAAGATTTACGTCACATGCCCGTGCCGGATGATGCAAAACGCAAAATTGAAACGCTGGACGAGACCACGACGCCCATGATGAGCGGTTCGAGGACGTTCGAGTTGTCCAAATTGAAAGAATCGCTTCAAGCACAGCGTTCGGTTACTCCGGAACGACCGGTCAAGCCGCCACGGAGCTCCGAGAGCGAGTTGCTGCCGGACAGAACGGTCGGGAACGGCAGAGAGATGGGAGAACCGGTCAAACCACGTCGACCGGCGAAACCACCAGATTTCCCAGCGCGGCCGTCGAGTGTCGTGTTGGAAAAGCCAGAAAGACCGGAAAAACCGCCGGAAAGACCCGAAAAACCGCCACAATTTGCAGAAAAACTCCCGGAAAGACCCCTGATCCCGCCCAAAGATAAAAGTTTGAGTCCGGTTAATTTAGGGGTGCAACCGGAAAAGATGCAGTCCATCAAGTACACTTTGGTTGTTGGGGCTAAAAGTGCGGATGGTAATCAACAAGATGCGCATAGTAAGTGGCAACGTGTTTTTATGGCGCATCTTTCAACTAACAAATTCAGCATGGACTAATTTTCTAGGCTTAGCTTTAATTAATTTCGAAATTTGTTTTGTTTTTATTTTTTAAATTTTTTGGGGTTTTTTTTAGTGCCAAGATCGACCGTTTCTGGTTCGCCCGTTGCACCGCGACGGCCACCGAGGCCTCAGCCGCCGCCGCCATTGAAGAAGATGAGCAGCTCGGAAGATACTCATTTGTGATCAAGTATGTGTTTTGTGGGAATTTGATTTTTTGGTTTGAGTTTTCTATTTTTTTTTTTATAGGTTGATTTACGCCCATGTGTAAATAGGAATTGGAATTGAAGGATTTGAGTTGTTTAGTTAAGATTGTATCATGTTTTTCCATTAAGTTAATGTAATTGTTTATTTGTTTGTTTTTTTTTTGTTTATTGTAATCTTATTATGGAATAATACATGGCCTTAAAATAAATAATTTTCTGAAATTATTATTATTATTTTTTTTATTATAGTTCTATTAGAGAGTTTGCGCCACTGCATTAAACCTTATAGTTATGAGTTAAAAACTCATAACTACAAGGAAAACCTCATAACTCTAATTCCTGCTATAAAAATAGTGGAGCCAATCCAAAGCCTTCCCCTTGTAACTAGTCCCGCCCACAATTGCAAATGGCAACGACGAATTTTGGAAAACTCCAAATGGCGGATGGATTCTAGGATTGATATCACGACTAAATGATGCCATGCACTCCAAAAAACTTCAAAATATGATTACTGGGGGCTGAAACAAGAAAATCATTAAGGTTTTATTACATATTTTTGTGTTTGTCATGTTTTGATGAATTTTTTGTGTTATTGCATTGAGATTTGTTCTATGATTTTGTGGATGATTGAGATTGGTCCTGTACAGGTTTTATAAACAACACTGGCTTTCTGTACAGGTTTTTTAAACCACTTTCCTGTAACTATAATCATGCTATAAGTATATCTTTTTTGTCAGCGCAAGCGCTTGTTTTTTGTTCTTTTTTATGATTATAGTTATGAGGTTTTAACTAATAACTATAACGTTTAATGCAGTGGCGCAAACTATAAGTTATAAATATGTACTACATAAATTTTTTTCATTAATTAATCTTTTGAGTGAGCGATGATTACTCGCTTACCCATCCTTCCGCGTCCGTAAAATTCGAATGAATCATACGTATTATTTGCAAGGGATTCCAGAGGTCACCCATTAAGTTGACATTATCTGCTTGCATTTCTGGTGCAGGCCAGACAGCAGTGGAAGCATTACCATACAAAATTATTAGTCTTGCTTGTGCCTGAAATAAACGTAAGCATAAATTAAAATAAGGATGAGGATAAAAGAAAATAAATTCACCCTGTCCAATAAGAAGTTTTGATAGTCCAAAAATATTTCTCGAGCGTCGCGTTTTTTATCTTGAATTCTGTCTGGCCTCATAGTCCTGTCGACCATACCTTTGTTGCCACAAGTGTGCGGCAACGTACACTATTGCCGCATATCTCAGAAGTTCTAAAGCTGTACTATTAGGATGAGAAAATCGTATACTATTCATATGGTGGGCCATTATCATTCAGTTGGCCATTATCCTAAAATTAGAATTATAATTTATAAATAAAAAACAATTATCACAAAACCACAAACTAAATTACCGTAACTGACAATAATGAAAGAGACAAGAAACAATAATATAAGGGCCGCTAGTCCTTTTCTGTCGTGGTAAAAATTCAAATCGCTCCAATCAACTCAATACTTTCGGTTTTTCATCATAGATGGCAGTGGTGCTTGTCTCAATACAAAATGATTCTTTTGTGTTTGATTTTTAAAGGACTAAAATTAATAAATAAAATAAATTCATTTTTAAATTACCTTAAATAATGGGGCTTGGACCGAAAGCCCAATTTTGTCACCATGGCGCTGCTGTACCGGTCATTTGGGCTACTCAAATAACATATTTGTGTATACACTTATTATAATAAGCCGCTTTGGATTTATCATGTTTATTAGTTTTATTTTTGCTTCTTTATTTGAAGAAGATGAGCAGCTCGGAAGATATAGCGGGAACAAAAAAGAAATTATTCAGTGGAAAATGACACATTTCAGCGGGAAGTTTTGGTAAAAATACTTTAAAAGGATGTCGTAAAATTATGTGGAAATAAAAAATGCAGATTGGTTAATTTCCAGCACTCGTGCGGTGGAATCGGGAGTTTTTATTTTTTATTTTTTGTATTGATTTGCTAATAATTTTTTTTGGTTTGTAGATAGCTGGTAGTCATCTGGATTTATTCGAAGCATATTTACAGCAGGTAAGTATCGTTCCAGGTGGAAAATAATGGAAATAATTGAGTTTTTTGGTAAAAATTGATGTTTTCGATCGAATTTTTTAATTGTATACATAAAAATTGAGGAATTTTCGTCTGAAATTTTGAATTTAGTGATATTAACCCACGAAACAAGACCAAGTCAAAAAAACATTCAGAAAATATTTTTTACAAACATTCGAAATGTTGATTCAATATAAGAATGTCCTTTTTTATCAACATTTTTTCAACATTCAAATATAACATTAAACATTGACTTTACATTAAACGAATGTTGTGCATCAACGACTGATATTTTTTTGTGGTTTGAATTTTTGGTAACGACAAAATGGTTCAGTAAAAACAAATAATATTTTATTCGTAAAAACCGGTAAAAATTGCCTTTGATCGATGGCTCCATCTATTGACAAGAATCGCTAACTAATACGAGGTTAGGGCAGTCAAGTGATTATCTTGGTTTGCCTAAACTTTTTCTTGAAAATACGCTCTTCGCAATTTTGGCATTAAAAACCACACAAAGCGCGTAAAAACACAAATTCCGCACGGATGCTTCATTGCATTTATTTTGTGTTTGGACCAAACCGGAAAGTAAATAGAATCTACGTGATTTGCACCTGCGTGTTTGGGATTGATGCAATCAACATTTTGATCTTGAATAACAACTTTCTCTTGGAGTAAAATGCGAAGATGGGGCAAATTTTTCATCAAAATCAGTTTGGATTGTACTAAGTGTTTCACTTAAAGGTATTGATGAATAATTATTATTGACTTTTTGTATTAATTTTATCAAAAGCTGAGGGGCAACTAGACAAAAATTACAGAGTTAGAAAAAGGGTTGAGATCATTTTTATTTATTTCTAAAATATAAACTTCGATAGAAAGTTTAAAAAACATCATTTGATTGGTGTACTCTTTACAAGACACGCAGGTGTTTACACCTGATAATGTGAGCTGTGACTTCGATTGCACTTGATTTTTTGAGGTTTGAATTAATTTTTGGTAACGACAAAATGGTCCAAAATTGAAGAAATGAGGATTAGATTTTTTTGTTTTTTTAAACAAATGAGATATTTTATTTGTAAAAACTGGTAAAAACTAACTTTGGTCGATGGCTCCATCTATCGACAAAAATCGCTAACTAATACGAGGTTAAGACCACAGATTAATCTGTGGTTAAGGCTCCTAATCTGTGTCTCCTAATCTGTGGTTAAGGCATAAACTTTTCTTGATCCCAATTTGACAAAGAAAATACGCTATGTTCGCAATTATTCGCAATTTTGGCATTAAAAACCACACAAAGCGCCGCACGGATGCTTCACTGCATTTATTTTTTGTTTAGACCAAACCGGAAGTTAATAGAATCTACGTGATTTGCACCTGCGTGTTTGGCACTATTTTTAATTTTAATTTGGCGCAGCTGTATCGGATTAAAGGTAATGAATAACGAAATTAGCTTTATTTGTTTATTTTTTCGATTTGGTTCTTGTTTTTAATAGTTTTAGCAGCAAAGTTTTCTAAATTTACTTGAAAAGTGTATTTTTTCATGTTTTCTGTTCGAAGATTTGCCGATAGATGTAGCAGCCAAGCTGCTGTACGTTTGCTAATTATTTATTCAATATGCAAAATTTTTGCCGAGTTTTTCACGTCATTCAGTTTGAAGATAGCTCAGTCGACTTTGCGACGCAGGTGAGGTTACGTAGTTTCTGCGCATGATTTTGCTCATTTCCGCTTTTTAGATTGTCATTTGCTCTCGCGCAGTTGTTATCGGTGGACGCTTCTGCTTGGCTTCGCTTATGCTGCATTTTCACTCGTATTTAGCTTTATTATTTTTTAAATTTACATTTATTTTTGCGCCGTTTTGTTTTATATAATATATTTTAATTGAAGAATAGTTTGCTCCGTTTTGCTCCGCTGTTTTGTGCGTTTTGCTGCTCGAGTTTTGTGTCATTTCTACATTTATTTTGCGCGATTTTGTTTATTATTTAGAATAATTTGCTCTTCTCCGCTTTGAGTGTCATTTTGCGTTGCTTTGCTTGTGTTTTGAGCTGTTTGTGATTGGCGTCCTCGGTCTATACAATTGAGCGCGTTTTGGTTGTGCTTGTCCGACTTTTAAGGTTGAATTTATTGTAAGTTTAAGCGACTGGCGAAAAATGGTAGAAAATGGTAATGTATATATTGAAATTGATTTTTTTGGCATAATTTTGACTTTATTTTTATTTTCAGGAACTTCGAACATCGACCAGGACAATGACGTCGCTTTTTGTATAGGGCGGACCGGACAATTAAATATCATTTTACTTTGTTTTGTCATGTGTTAAGTGTTTAAAAGTGTTGTGGTTTGTGTTTCCGACTTAGGAAATACAAATATTACATTTTTAAAGACTTAAAGATGAGAAAACAAAGTCGAGTGATGTTTAATTGTCCGGTCCGCCTTGGATAAGGAGGGGCCGCCGCGATTTTGCCTATCTTCTCTTTTTTAATTTATTCATCATAATGTATTCATATTTTTACTTTTTATAATAAAAGCACTTATAAAATATTTTTACTTTTATTTTATTATAACAAAACTGCGGAGCAGCTATTTAAATAAGATAGTCTAATTTTCAACATTTTTATTAGAAAATAAACTTAATAAATACAAAATGAACTTAGAAAATAAATTTTAAAATTATACAAAATGAACTTAGAAAATAAATTTTAAAATTATACAAAATGAACTTAGAAAATAAATTTTAAAATTATACAAAATGAACTTAGAAAATAAATTTTAAAATTTTAGAAAATGAACTTAGAAAATAAATTACAAAAACAATTTAAAAAATTACAAATCGATCTTTAAAATTATATTAAACGATTGTATTCAGAACATGTCCTCCATGTATTTAACGTGAGGACCACACATTATCTAAAAAGAAAAGAAAAGAAATGTCAAAATAATGTAAATAGAAATAAAACTCAGTTATACATTACGAATTCCATGTTGTTGTTGTTGTTGTTGTTGTTGTTGTTGTTGTTGTCGTCTATCTTGAAAACATTCAAATAGCGGAGTTGTTCCGCTAAATCTGAAAAATAAACATAGAAATACAAAAAAATTAACTAAATACAAAATCAAAACTTTAACAAAAATAGCAAACTAAAACACTCAAACAAAAATGCGAGAAAATTAACAACAGTTAAATTTATGTAAATTATAATGTGCGTATGCAAATTGAAGTAAAAACAACTAAACTAAAAACAACTAAACTAAAAAATATAAACGTTAAAATAATTTAAATGCAAGCACCGATACAACGGTCCTTAAAATGCAGTAACATACGACAGTATTTAACATATGACTTACGAGAACCTAAAAAGAAACAAAAATTAAAAGCAGAAATAAATTCCTTCGGCGAACCAAGAGCGAACCACTCGAGCCGAGCAACCGGCGAAGACAGAATTTTCCAGAAATCACAAAGTGACGTCATGTTTTTTATTGGTTGCTAAGAACCAATGAAATTCGGCGACGCCATTACATGCAAATGCAATGACATCATAAGTCGACGTAAAAAGTATAAAATTCAAAATTCAAAATATTTACAACTTTTTAAAACCAATAAACCAATTTTAACCTCATCCAAAATGGAAGATTTGATCGTTAGATCAAGAAAAAGTTTTAGAGGCAAATTAGTTTGCGGTTTTTGTCGGTAGATGGAGCCACCGATCAGAGGCAGTGTAATTATAAAAAATATTTGTGAAATGGTTACCCTGCTGCTATAGGAATAAAAAAATCGAGGTGTCACAGTTCACATCATTAGGAGTAAACAAATTCGTGTTAAAAGATAACGAGTAGAGCATTGAATACGTACATCAATAAAGATAAGAAATAAATAAATTAATAAATAAATAAATAAAAATAAATTAAATTCGAGGGACCTGTAGAAGAAGAGAGGCTCGTATTGTCGCCCATGGACTGAACATTGGAATAAATGACAGAATACGTGACTGTAAACCGGTAACGAGAATTGAAGAACAAGAATGGTGTTAATAACACAATTTAAACACACAAATTCAAGGACCCAATATTGGGTCCTACTCCTAGATTCATCCACAATATCCTCGCTGAACGATCCCTATAAAAGTGCACACTGCAGCTCAACAAGGACGATCGAGACTAAGTTCACGAATGAAAGGTATAGGTCGGGCCAAAAGTCGTCTTGCTAAGCTGTGAACGCGATCCGACGATCAACACGGACTCGGGCTCCCTACCGTCAGCACTGCCGCGCCATCTATTGTTCCACGCCCAAACCAGATTCATCAAAGTTGTACCCGGTGAAGAATATGATTCACCCGCCGAACAATAGATGACACTACCGTTTGTCAAACTTTTCGAAACGACAGACAAAAAGTAGTAAATGTGAGAAGGGGGAGTAAGAGAAGAAATTGTACGATGGAAAAAGAAGTAAATGTGGGAATAAGTAAGGCATAATTTCTGTTGGAATTCCCAGAATTCTCCGTACGAACGGAAAAGGATCGATGGAGTCGGATCAGTTTCTCGTTCGACCAGCAGCAACATTAAAAAAAATTAAAAGTTTTCGATTTCTCAGTTAGAACTCGGTATTTACGTAGTATTTCTCAAGTTCGTATCGTTTCTGGCATCCGTAAACTTCAATGTGCACTAATTTTCCGTCCGTTTCCATCCTAGAAATGACATTTATCACTCATTATCATCATTTCTTTTTATTTTATTTGACTTCTCAATTTACGTGTAGGTTTTTGGAATAAAAGTCAACATGGATGCATCTTCGTGATCTCCGTGATGCTCGCCGATGACATCTGATGAGAAAAAAAATTCATTTAAAAAAAAAATATTTTACGGTATTTAATAATACTTTATTTACCAACGCGAATAAATGGAGAAACAAATTGGCATTCTTGCGGACGACGTTGAATGCTTGACAACACAGGTCGACGAACTGTTGGAACCTGCTGGACGGTTTGTCGCCGCCGTTGATGATGTAAACCATGTCCGAAGTCAAAACGAAAGGCACTAATGGCGCCGAACAAATTCGAATCGTTGAGAAATTTTCCAAAGTCGATATGAAACAAATGACCGCTCGTTTTCAGCATGATGTTGTCGTTGTGCCGGTCGCAAATACCTAAAACGTACGTGGCTACCGAGTAACCTGCGCATGAAAGAGTGAAATTCTCCATCGCCTAAGAAATGAAAAAATTAATAAAAAAAATAATTTAAAAAAAAAAAAAAAAAAACGTTTTTTAGATACCAATTGACATTCCAATTCGGAGGGATTGTGTTTTTGCAGCCATTCGGCGATGGGTCGATCCTTAAACGATCCGGTCAAGCCGTGTTCCGTTTTAATTTTACGCAGAGTTTCCGATTCCGTCACCATCTCGACAATTCCCTTTCTGATTCCGGTTGCCACACACGCTTGAACGTGACGATTCAAAAATTCTTCTGCAGGGTCAACATATCCTGGCGCAAATCATCTCCCACTTTAAAAATCACTTCGATCGGCCGCGAACCCAATTCCGCGCTCCGGAAACTGATTTTAAGAGGCAATGGCAACTTCACTTCGACGCCGCAGACTCGGACTGTGAGGCAAACTCGTGTGTTTATTATCGATCGAATAATGTACGCTTTCCATTTCGTGCAGCAACGTCGTCTAAAAAGCAAAGTTACATTAAATAAATTTTTAAAAAAACAACAATTATTTCGTGACGTACGAGTCTTAGAGAATCTTTGATGCCTTTGATTTTATCCGCTACGAGACTCAAATCTTTCATTAAATACCTCCTGTCCCTCGAATCTGGAGCGCATCGCTCGACCGGCGATGAACAAAAGTGCATTTAACTAAAGTTGTATTCGCGGTCCGCTTAAAGGATCGTCCAAATTCTGTTTCAACAGCCAATATAAGTGATGCGCGACTCGGATGCTGGTCAACGAGCGCTCCAGAAGGAACTTCGCCGTTGCTGAATTATGCCACGTGTCGAATTTAACGTTAACCAATTGCGCTTGAACCAATTGAGGTAAAAAGTTGCACAGGTCATCACTTCCCAGTTCCTTGACTCAACTAATAGCGATCTACCGAACATTTACATCGGGAAAATTAAAATTAAAAATGTAAAAGTATCGAATTTTGAGCGGATAAAAATAAAAATATTTTCTGATAGTCAAAACACTATTCGAACATCACTACCTCATCAAACTACTATCTACTAACAAGTCTATCATTTAACCTTACCACTTAATCTGTCGTCATCTGTTCAGTGCTATATCATCGTCACCTGTCACATAATAACCGCAATGAGTAACCGCAATGTTGTAACTGCAATGGTTAACCGAAACCTCAAGTCTTTCCAATTTTTGGAGAAAAACATCTTAAACGTTTACAGTTTGGATAGTATTTTTTCTACGTTGACCGTTGGGCGTCTTCTATACTTTACCGGTTGTTGTAATTTCCACTTTTCTGCTTGTTTCGCATTGTTTTATCGAAATCATGTTGGATTCACCATGTTCCAAAGCGAGACTCGTCCTGTAGCTGTGGTAACTAAGCTGATTTTTTAACTAGTTGAGGTTTATGTTGGTTCCTTTCATCTCGTCTCGTAAAGTATCTTCATCACATTTACTTAACGTTAAACTTACCGTAATGTATATTGCTCAAAAAATGCATCGAAAAGTTTCATTGTTATGGCTGTTTTGAAGTCCACCGTCAGATGTCGTTAGTGGCATATGACAGGCTTTCGATTACTCATGGCCGGTACATGTCGTCAACGTTTTTGTGTTTTGTGCGTGTTAAAAAAATTCAACCAAAAAATATGTTTATTTACAGGAAATTGGCGAAAAATTCGAACGATTTAGATGATCGTGCTGGTGGATGGCGCATCTTTCTGCATCCGGTCGACGAGGCCTGGACCACGATGGGCGACGGATGCTGCGACGGATGCTCCATCGTGTGCGAGAATCCACATTTGCGCTGGCCCATGCATTTGTCGACATTTTTGCCTCATCTCAACCTCAGTTATCAAACGGTTTTCTTCGGCTAGGTTCACACTTCACAAACACTTTCGCGTTTACACCTCGAGTTCGCACCTCGTGTTAACCTCACCTCGTGTTCACACATTCTCATTCATACAACAATCACAAACACATAATTTGACATTCACATTACATAGTGGTCACCATCCACACGGAGCTACGCCTTTAGGAGGTTTACATCGCGCAGCTGGTTTTACCCAGCCCTGGATGGCCAACATTCAGCGATCGCTCCCACTACTCGGTGCCTCCACCACGTAAAATATTCACATTCTCGCCGCTAGTGGTCACCATCCACACGGAGCTACACCTTTAGGAGGTTTACATCGCGCAACTGGTTTTATCCAGCCCTGGATGGCCAACATTCGGTGATCGCTCCCACTACTCGGTGCCCCACTGGCGCATCATTCATTCACATTCACTCTCTCTCATTCACCCATGCACTCGGTAGAGACACTCGGGCACTAGGCATGACTAATCTCGCAGTCCGCAGGTCGTAGAATAACCGTTCACCACCCGGTGCTTCACCTTAATCATCCGATACGGTGAATCCACGCAACCACTCGGTGCTCTCCGATCGCTGCGCTGTATCGAGGCCGGCTTCTAGTCGGTGAAACTACCATCAGTTCACTCTCATAACCCATTCACCACTCGGTGTTCACATTTTGTGATAACACGAAGGAGGTAACTGTAAGGTTGAAGTGTGAGCCTAGTCTCTTTTTTTGTTGTTTTTTTCTGCTGACAGATTGGCGAATGTCCTAAAATGAGAAAATAATGTAAATTTTGTTTATTTTCAGCACCAATTATTTTTTGTCAAATTGTTTTGAATTGTTTTTTTTTTAATACATATTTGCAGTAATAAATCGATTTTTATTTTTATTTTGTGAATTCTTCATCATTTTCAATGCGTTTTTTCAGGAATAAATCTATTTTTTTCATTAATATTCCGATTTTCCTCGTATTTTTCAAATAAGAAATTGATTTTTAAATTTAATTATTATCGATCATTTGTTTCCTGATTCTTAATACGGTCGCGCCATCTATTGTGCGCTTCCGAGGCAACAGCTCATCTTTTATCTCTACCTTGTGATGGCAGATGATTTGAACATCAGTACTCGCGAACTCGCATCCTCAGATCGCCGAGATGAAATAGTTTGGGTACGGATCCGTACGGATAAATGGTAAATTGATGTCATGAGGTTGTGTTCACTTAAAAACAAGCAAAAATAAATAAATTTATTATTATTTAAATTTAATTCAATACTTAGAGTTTGAAGAAAACCAACTATTTTCTACGGTTTTTGTATTTTCTTCGCGAAATTTGACCTATAAATAAAATAAAAAATAAAAATAAAAAAAAAAGCTGAAAACTTAGACGGGACCGAAAACGTGACCGTATTACTTATAGTCGAATGACTTAACCACCAACCCAACCTAAACACTTTAAATTCTCCGTTTTAAAGTATTATATAAAGCTATAAATTACTCTAATCTAACTTCATTTTATTTTTTTATTTTTTTTTTATTTACTTTGTTTAATTTGTTTAATAAATTAATTTTACTTTTTTATTATAGCGCGATTTAAATTTAAACGGATGCTCGCTCGCTCTCCGGGAAAAGACTAGTGCGCACTGTTAAGCGCATCCGAGCCTCTTCCCGAGGTGCAAGCAAATTCTCTATCAATTTAAATCATTCTGTCATTAGTTTTTGTATTCCTTTTACCATTTCCATTTTTCATCGTGATTTCCTATTTTTTTCCGTTTATTTCGATAAAAATGAAGAAATCGATGAGCCGCAGCGAGCGCGAAGTTGATGCGTGTCGTTCGAGGCGTCGTCTGCTTGATTTCCGGTTGTTTGCCTTATAAAACCACGGTCGCTTTCTCCTAGCGGCGAAAATCCAAACTTGGCGTAGCGATCAAATAATCTTAAAATCACTTTAAAATTCTTGTAAATCACTAATAATTGTTAAAAATCGTATATATTAATATATATTTTGTAAATTTCACTAATTTCAAAAAATAAATATTTTATCGTGTTTTATTAAAACCCAAAAAATGGCGAAATAGTCCAATCCGAAACACAAAAATCTAATAAAAATTCATTCTAAACAAACATAAATCTGATGTCAGTAGTCAAAAAAACAATTAAAATCGAATACAAATAATAACAAAGATCAAATTTATTTGGTTTAGTCTTCATTTTTCGCCATTATCGACTATACCTGTCATAATTTCAAATAAAATTTATTATTTCTAACATTTTAAAGCGGATTTATTTATTTTATTTGCAATTTACTGTTTTCAATTCCAACTAATAAGAAAACACGTACAGTACATTGATTAATATCTGAAACTCGGATCTGCAAATACAATTACCTAATTCCAGTACATTTGTGAACTGAATGAATGGGAAATTCATCGCCATGAACTCAGAAGTAGACTAGATGTTTAAGAAAACACCCTATTTATTATGTCTATTAAACATCAAATAAAACCAAACACAATTTAATCAAAAAACGTTTTTATTTCAAATAAACAAAGGGAATGTACAACACTTACTCTTAATTCCCTAAAATGGAATGTAATTCCAAAAAAAACAGAGAAATTTGAAATTTAGAAGCATTTACGATGAACAATGCTGGGGCCCGATTCGTCGTATTCCAATTTGCTAATCCACATCTGTTGGAAGGTAGACAAAGAAGCTAGGATTGATCCTCCGATCCAGACGGAATATTTGCGTTCTGGTGGCGCAATGATCTTGATCTTCATTGTGGATGGCGCCAGGGCTGTGATTTCTTTCTGCATCCGGTCGGCGATGCCTGGGTACATGGTGGTACCTCCAGACAATACGGTGTTGGCGTACAGATCCTTACGGATGTCGACATCACATTTCATGATGGAATTGTAAGTAGTTTCGTGGATTCCACACGATTCCATACCTAAAATAAACAAAATAGATTAGTTGTCACTCAATAAATCGAATTTTCGTTGTTTTTTCATTAATTAATCGATTATTTGTCGTTTTTTCATCAATTAATCGATTATTTGTTGTTTTTTCATTAATTAATCGATTATTTGTTGTTTTTTCATTAATTAATCGATTATTTGTCGTTTTTTTCATTAATTAATCGATTATTTATCACTTCTGCTAATGACAAATTGATTATTTATCGTTTATTTTCATCAATAAAGTGATTTCAAACATCACTTTACCGATTTTTAGTCAATTTTGCCAACTAAAAATAAATTATCCATAATTACCCAAGAAAGATGGTTGGAACAAAGCTTCTGGGCATCGGAACCTCTCGTTTCCAATAGTAATCACTTGTCCGTCTGGTAGCTCGTACGATTTCTCCAATGAGCTTGACGAAGCCGCAGTTGCCATTTCCTGTTCGAAATCCAGTGCAACGTAGCACAACTTCTCCTTAATATCACGCACAATTTCTCTCTCAGCTGGGAAAAAAAATTAAGAAGGACGTTAATAAACACCAAAACACAAAAAGTTTTTGAAAAACGAACCGGTTGTGGTGAAAGAATAGCCACGCTCGGTCAAAATCTTCATCAAATAATCGGTCAAATCACGACCGGCCAAGTCCAAACGAAGAATTGCATGTGGCAATGCATAACCTTCGTAAATCGGTACGGTATGCGACACACCGTCTCCACTGTCTAAAACGATACCGGTGGTACGTCCAGATGCGTACAATGAGAGTACGGCCTGAATGGCGACGTACATAGCAGGGGTGTTGAATGTCTCGAACATAATCTGATAAACAAAATAAATTACTAAGTTTTTCAATAATATATCGATTTTTGATGCATTTTCCCCATTGATTGATCGATTTTTGATGCATTTTCCCATCAATTGATCGATTTTTGATGCATTTTCCCATTTATTGATCGATTCTCGATGCATTTTTCATCAATTGATCGATGTTGATGCATTTTCCCATCAATTGATTGATTTTTGATGCATTTTCCCATTTATTGATCGATTCTCGATGCATTTTTCATCAATTGATCGATGTTGATGCATTTTCCCATCAATTGATTGATTTTTGATCCATTTTAAATGCATTAATCGATGTAAAAATGGATTTAAATTCGATAATTTAATAGGAAAATTAATTAAAATCGACTAATTAATACGAAAAATAAATTTTAAAATTCAAAAATGTGTTTTTTTTGTTTACTTGGGTCATTTTTTCTCTGTTCGCTTTAGGGTTGAGCGGCGCTTCCGTGAGCAACACCGGATGTTCTTCGGGCGCGACACGAAGTTCGTTGTAAAAAGTGTGATGCCAGATTTTCTCCATGTCATCCCAGTTGGTGACGATTCCGTGCTCGATCGGGTACTTCAATGTGAGAATACCACGTTTGCTTTGCGCCTCATCACCGACATAACTGTCTTTTTGTCCCATTCCGACCATAACGCCCTAAATAAAAAAAAAACGGAAAAATTAAATTTTAAAATCAAAAAAATTAAACAGATATATTTTTTTGTTACCTGATGACGGGGTCGGCCAACGATAGATGGGAAAACAGCTCGCGGGGCATCATCACCGGCAAAACCGGCTTTGCACATACCCGATCCATTATCAACAACTAAAGCGGCTACTTCGTCGTCGCACATTTTCTGTTAACCTGGAAGAACGAAAACCACGTTTTAGATTAAATCCATTTGAGTTTTTTTATAAGATGTGAATACTTTAAGTGTTGGAGTAGGAATGAAATCTTTTTTGAATTAGTTCTAGCTTATATTTAAGGAGAATTCTAATTAGTTCCACCTATTTACCCCGTTCCGCCTTTTGACTCGACCCGACAAATGGCGGCCGACGGTTCTATTTCCGCGATGTTCCACTGAGCCAATCGTGGGCTGCTAACTCCATATTTAGAAACTAAAAGGTGCGGTCAAGGATCGGCCGGACATTTCATTTATTTACATCTTAAAAGGATTTTAAAAATCCATTTTAAAGAATATTTCGAAATGCATAAATTTCGTTTTGGCTCTGAGAATTGATTTCACGTTTTAGATTCAACCAGATTAGGAAATCATTACGCGGAGGCGCAGGTTGGCTTATCGTATCTATTTTTTCCAATAAATCAAATCAAGTTAACACCTTAATTCTATTTCAGATGATTCAACACACGTAATGCGGTGATTTGGAGCAAATTCATGGGAAATGAGAAATTTTTTCATGTTTATCCATTAAATAAAACATCAAAACAACAAAAAAAATCGCTTGCAAATGACGTAAAAACGTGAGAAAATCATGAAAAAAAGCACTATGAGAATCTCCATTAAATTTATGTACATAATAATTTTTTTCATAATTTTTTTTTATGATTTTCATGAATTTTTTATCATTTGCCGGCAATTAAAATGGCGCCGGAAATGACAACGCCCCTTTAAAATGTCAAAAACTGATTTAAAAACTCAATAACTCAAACAAATCACTCGTTTTGACGTCAATTAACTATCCATAACAATTTAAAATGTTAATTTAACTGCAATTTAATTAAATTTCAACTTTTCGCTATACCGAGGGTCGACAACAGCCACTTGCTTAAAAAAAGGATTTTCGTGTTTTTTCAGTTAAAAATATTAAACATTTGCATCATAATTCAAAAATAATGCGTAATAAAGTGTGTAAATTCACTAAATGTACATATTAGATAAAGAAATTTGTGTACTTACTGAGCAAACCGTGTGAGCACAAGCAAAGAGAATCGGTATGAAAAGCAAATGGACGTTTGAAAAGGAACCTCAAAGACTTGTGGGTAAAATGAACTCTTCCACGAAGGGATGTGTAGGTTTCCGCAGAATTGTTTTTGTGTAAAATAAATTTTATTTCGGGTGTAAATCATGTTTTATTTGCGTTATGAAGTGTCAAAATGTAAAATGAAATGTTTTTGTTTTATAAAAATATTTTATTATGAATTTTTGCTGATTTTTTAAGTGTTTTTCATGCATGGGAAATGGGTCGGTTCCATTCGAGCACACCTTCCTTCATAGAAATTCGGTTGCCTTATATGGTCATAAAATAGGCGCTGGCTCGTGATTGGTTCGTCACAAATCGAGTGTTGTATCGAGATTTGAGAGTTTTGAGGATGTGAACAAAGTTCAAGTTGCAATGAGTTGATTCAGGTTTTTTGTGGAGAAAAAATGTTTTATTCTCTGACTAAATGTTTAATGATGTTAGGAATTGATGAAGAGAAAGATGATGAGGTTTTTTGGAAGAAATTAAATAAATTTTGGATTTTGGTCTTTAAAATGATGCATTTTGATGCATTATTGATGTTTTTTCAATGCGGAAATGATGGTTTTGTGTGGAATTTGCTTTGTAGACATCTTTTAAATGTTTTTAAAATGTAATACCTATTAATTGCAATAAAAAATTATTTAATTTTCCTATCACACGCACTGATAATCTTTTGAGGTAATTTTGAGATTATATTTGACCTTCATTGTTTATGAAACCGGAGAAAAAAGAACAAATTTTGGTTAAAATGTAATTATTTAATTAATAAAAAAATAAAAACATAGAAAATAATAAAAATCTGTGGCAGTGGTTATTTACTTCCGGTTTAAAAAAAAATATTTACTCGGGTTTTTTGTACTTTAAAAAAAGAAATAAACAAACAGAATAATAATTTCCTATTATTCATCCAAATTTTGACCCATTTTGGGGGTTTTCTTTGTAGGATATTGATTTTCTCTGATTTTTGCCGATGATAGAATCGGGTTTTCCGAATTGCACTTGTAAACAACATGGCCGCGTAGGAAACGAAATCGAGAGAATTTTAACGATTTCATCATGTCTGAGGAAACAGGAGCGCCTGTCTTAGCTGAAGGAGGAATCAAAGTAGTCACATCTTTTCCTTTAATAAAGGCAAGTCAATTAATACTTGAAATTCATTTTTAACACAAAAAAAGAAAATATTTTCTATTTTATTCCATTAATTAGCAATCGGACATGCCGGAAGAAATGAAAAACGAATGTGCCGAAATCTGCAGTGCGGCCTGTGAAAAATACCTCGGAAATAACGAAGTACATAATAAATAAAATAAAAATCTGTAAAATTAGAAATTTAACAATTTTATCACTAGATGGCGCTAAATTTCTATTTAATTTCTGTTTTATAGGCGTGTGCTCGTCACATCAAGGAAACAATGGATAAAAAGTTTGGTCCAACATGGCACGTGGTTGTTGGCGAAGGATTTGGATTTATTATCACTTACGAAATTAAAAGTTTACTTTACCTTTATTTCGGCGTCAATGGCGTCTGTATTTGGAAATGCGCTTAATTTTCATTTTATTATGATTTATTTTGTTATTTTATATTTTTATACGAAAACTAGTCATTTGAATTGTGTATTTATCTTATTATTATACAAATAAATGTTGTTTTTTTTTATTTAAAGTTTATTACGAAAACTCCGTATAAAGATTTATTCAATAAAATTAGACATAACAAACAACACCTAAATTGAATTTCTCGGCAAAATAACAGGAAATAAATTATAAATAAATTAAAAATAATTCATACAGTGATGAAAATAAAGTTTCAAGTGGTTTTTAGATTTGTATGTTTAATCCTAATTCGTTTAGGTATCCGTAAACGTAAAATGAAGGAGGATAACACGCACGGTCGATTTTTATTTTGTTTCTTAGTTTGCTTAGGGATGTTTCTGTCACATCGCGGCAGTCGCGGACTTGGAGTACTTTCAGGAATTTGCAGTATTCACCTATGAACCTGAATTTAGAGATTTATT
Organism: Strigamia maritima; assembly: GCA_000239455.1. Taxonomy (NCBI): domain Eukaryota; kingdom Metazoa; phylum Arthropoda; class Chilopoda; order Geophilomorpha; family Linotaeniidae; genus Strigamia; species Strigamia maritima. The sequence goes on from JH429682.1 coordinate 57,600, forward strand.
AGATGCGATTTGTTTTGGGAATTAGGGATGGCACGTTAGTTTTGTTGTGAAAAATTGAATTTTGAATTTAAAAAATGAACTTTAGTCTTACAATTTTTAAAATAGAGCCAAAAAATTCAATCTTAGGCCAAAAATTCAATTCTTGGGCCAAAAACTTCAATCTTAGGCCAAAAAATTCAATTCTTGGGCCAAAAATTCTATTCTTGAGCCAAAAACTTCAATTCTTAAGACAAAAACTTCAATTTCAGACCAAAAACTTCAATTTCAGACCAAAAACTTCAATTTCAGACCAAAAACTTCAATTTCAGACCAAAAACTTCAATTTCAGACCAAAAACTTCAATTTCAGACCAAAAACTTCAATTTCAGACCAAAAAAACTCAATTCTTAGGCCAAAAACTTAATTCTTAGGCCAAAAACTTCAATTTTAGACCAAAAACTTCAATTTTCAGACCAAAAACTTCAATTCTTCGGCCAAAAACTTCAATTCTTAAGCCAAAAACTTCATTCTTCAAGGCCTAAAACTTCAATTTCAGACCAAAAACTTCAATTCTTCGGACAAAAACTTCAATTCTTAAGCCAAAAACTTCAATTCTTAAGCCAAAAACTTCAACTTTAGACCAAAAACTTCAAACTTTAGGGCTAAAACTTCAATTCTCATGCCAAAAACTTTAACTTCAATTTTATAGGACACAAGCCCAGAAAATTCAATCTCAGCCTAGAAGTTCAATTTTGAGCCAAATCGAATTTTAACCTTAAAAATCACGCCAACTCCAAACCTGATTCCATAATCAGAAATCCTCCAACACGCCGCCACATTCAAATGCTCCAACAACGGACAATTCTGCGCGATATTCCTCAAAGTCCGATCCGTTATCCCATAAATCCGCGCAAAAGACAAATACTTCAACCTAAATGAAAAAAAAAAAAAAAAATAAATAAAATAAAAACAACCAATGTAATCCATAAAAACAACAAAAAAACTCATACTTATGACAATTCTCGAGCAAATATTCAATAGCATCGTCATTAATCTCCCAACAACTCGTCAAATCCAACCACTCTAACTTATGACACTGTCTCCCGATAATCTTCACAGCTTCCTGATCAACCCAATAGCAATCCCGTAACGACAACTTCAACAAACCGTTATTTCGATTGACAAGTGCGTGGATCGTGTTGTTGGAAATGCCGGTACAGCCCGAGATATCCACGCAAACCAACCCACAATTATTACGGATCACGCACTCCAAGTGTTGGTCGTTTAACCATTTACAATTACGGAGAATGAGCGCCGTTAAATTCGAGTTTTCTTTGATTATTATGTGAAATGCACTCGCATTCATGCGGTGGCTGACGCTCGATAAATTCACGATGCGGCAACGGTTTAAGTAGCCGTTTATCATGTGGAAACAGCCGCGAGATGTGCGGCGTAGGTTGAATATGTCCTGCCATTGTAGATGTGGGAGGAGAAATCGGTGGAGAACGTCTTCCCACGGTAAGTCGAGAAATGTTGTTGTTGTTGTTGTTGGGGTGGTTGGCGATTGGATTTCATCCTCGGCGCTGCTTATTCCCATTAGGGTTATTCTGGAATTAAAGAATTTGTTAGGTTTGGTTGTTTTGGGTTTGGTTTTGTGCATTTTTACCATGTGATTTGTTTTGAAGCGTTTGAAATGAGGATTTTAGACCGTTTATTTCTTGTAGATTTGATCGGGTTCTTATGGAGCGTTGTCGTTCTTAAAATGAATGTGACGTCATAAATTGTGATTTTGTGAGGTGTTTGTTGAGAGTGTACGATTGTACGATAACAAAATGGTTTTTGAATAGAAATATAAATCGATTTATTAGCACCTCGACTAAATATCGAAAATGTGTGTCGATAATGTAATGTTTACTAAAAATGGCTGGCCAATTATAGGAATTTAACAATTTAGCAAGATATTGTAAAAAATAATATTTTTCTAATAAATGTTGTTTTTTTTTGTTTTTTTTTAGAAAATGATTTATAGAAATTTTTAGAAAATTTTTAGAAAATGCATTTATATAGAGTTTTGTACAGTTTATTTTAATAGAATGAATATTTTTTTATTTTATGGTTCATTCGGTCTGGATGATTTCTTTAAATCTGGATGCCTTTCTAAGAATTCTCTCGATCTGATGTCAGCCTTATAAAATAAAAAAAAATAAAACAAATGATTAGAAATAATAAATTTTTAACAGAAAACTTCATGCAAAATTATTTCCCAATGCATGTTTTTCGAGTTTTTAGCTTCAATACCAATTCTAGAGTAGTTGTGAATCAATATTTAATCGGAAATTCAATTCACAACTATGCTAGAACATTACAAAACCAAATAAATCTTTTTAAATCGTATTTACTTGTCTAATTGGTTCGGGAACTCTGTATTTTGAGCACTGTTTGACCAGCCAAACTGCAGTGTCTAAACTGATTTTATGCCCGATGGAAACAAAAAGTGGTTTCATTGCACTTCCGGTCCTAACAGCCTAAAGAGAAGAAAAAAACCAATACAATAAAATTCTATTCGTTCACAAAATATTGTTTGTCATTTGTCTTACCATTCCTATTGTCTTTTCATCGTTTGCTATTATTGGTAAATCAGTACCATTAAAATCGTCCGGATCAAACTAAATAAAACAACAAATTTTCAATAAAGAAATTAAAATTTCTATTAACGTAACTCACATTAAATACATTTTCCATTCGTAAATAATTTTTACCAACTCCTACACACGGTATACCAGTTAAAACACCCAGATGACACGCTAAACCAGCCTCTTAAATAAAATAATATACAACAAAAAATATAAAATTCTGTTCAAAATTCCGATTCTTGTACAGTTGTGAATACAATATTACGACATTTAAATCGTCAATTCTATTCACAACTGTACTGGAATAACAATATTCACTTCTTGGATGAAGCAATCCATTTCCATCGACTAAAATCACCTGCAAACATCAAAACAAATCAAAAACACTCCAAATTGAATATATTCGTTCATTCCCCGCAAGAAATTAATTACTTGAGGTTTAAACCGTGGAACTTCGATTAATAAATGCCTGAAAACTTCTAAAAAAGGCATAACTTCTCTAAAAGTTAAAAATCCAGCAATGTATGGAACTGTGATCTCCTTTAATTGACAATGATGATAAACAACCTAAAAATAAAAAATAAAAAAAATTGAAAATTTGATATTTATTTGAATAATACTTTCATCTGAGGCATTTCACACACAACTATCGCAGCACACGCCGTTTTCCCTTCTTTAGCGTAGGAAATGTCAACTCCAGCGACGTATTTCAGTTCTTTATCGTTAATTGTGTTGTCATTTTGAGAAAAAACTCGCGATTTCTGCCATTCTACGATGTCCGTTTCGATTACTTTTTTATGTATTTGTTCCTGCATCTTTACCCATTTTTCTGGAACTTTTGTAGTAGTTTTTGCAGAGTATAAAATCGCTGGAGCGACGTCATCGACTGGTGGTTTGAGAAATAAATTCCTGAAATGTCGAGAGATAGCGTGCAGCCATATTTGTTCTATCATGGAGAGAAGAGATTGGAGTTTAGCTGTGAATACTCGAATCATCCGTGTAAAAAACGAATGGAAATTAACGTTGGCCATTTTAATCGGTATTAAAATGGAAAATGTGTATAATTTTTTAATGGGCGTAGACACATCCGCCATTAAAGGAGTAAATTCCTAGATCAATAAAATCAAGTTAGTGACGTCGATACTAAGATGTTTACGAAAAGAATAAAACATGATAAAAATAAAAATTCAAAAAATATTCTTTATTCATGAAAATTCAATTCAATAGAAATAAAAATCGCGTAAATTACATTTTTCTACATTAAACGTCAATACGCATGTGATCGGCCATTAATGATAAAATTTAAACTCCGCAGTTGAAATGACATCACTATCACTACAAATGCAATTTCCACTATTTTCAACGTGTAAAAAAAAAAAATCCCAAAAAAAATACATAAAACACTTTTTAATGTACAATTTTTTTTAAAACTTTTACCATACATTTTTCTTACAGTATATATACATATATAAAATACAAAAAAAAACTCTTCTTTTTACACGCACCAATCCAAAATATGTCTGCAACACAACCTAAAACAAAACAAATAAAAAATTAAAAAATTTCCATACTTTATTCAAACTTAAAACAAATTATTTAAAAAAAAAATAAAAAAAAAAATCCAAAACAGTAATTCTATCCTCTCTCATTAAAAACTGTGGCCCTAAAAAGGGCCTATTACTTAAAAAACCACTAAAACCGCATAAATTTACTTCTTCAACGGTTTTTTCACAGGTTTCTTCGGCTTCATCGTCTTCGACTTCTTCGGCGATTTAGCCTTCTTCTCCTTTTTCACCGCTTTAACTTTCCTCGCCTTAATCGGTGTCTTCTTCTCCACGACTTTCTTAACTTTCTTCACAACAGGCGTCGCTACTTTTTTCTTCTCCACGGCAACTTTTTTCACTTTAACCTCCTTTTTCGCCGCTGGTTTCGCTTTTTTCGCCTTCGTTACGACCGGTTTCACGACAGTTTTAACCGCACGTACAGGTTTCTTCTCTTTAACCGAATTTCCCAGCTTAAACGAACCACTGGCGCCTTTTCCTTTCGTCTGCACTAAGGTGCCATTAGTAACGGCCTGTTTCAAGTACTTCTTGATGAAAGGCGCTAGTTTTTCAACATCCACCTTGTATTGACCACCCATATGCTTCTTGATGGCTTGTAACGACGATCCGCCACGTTCTTTGAGGTTAGTGATGGATGAGTTGACCATTTCGGCGATTTTCGGATGGTTGGGCGCAGCGCGCGGCTTCTTCGCCTTGGCGGCCTTGGTCTTCTTCGGCGTGCCGGTGGATGTCGCCGACGAGTTCATCGCTGTGTCAGATTCTGCCATAAAATGAGAGATTGGGCTTAGATGGGTTTGGGCTCGAGAAATGAGCGAAAATGGTTTGAACTTACCGCCTAGCAGGCTTTTATAGTTGGTGATGAAGCACGGACGTCGGAGAGAGCGAAATGGTTGGGTTCCCGGATGTGAACTGCGTATCCAGAATGGAGGGTGGGGGCATTTGTATCGATTTTTCATCGTGGAGGCCTTTCTTGTTTCGAGATAGTCTGGAAATAAATTCGGAAATAAATATTTAAAATGTTTTAGTTATTTGTAAATAAAAATTGGAAAAAAATTTGGTATTTTTTTTTTTTTTTATTTTTAAAGAAATTTTTTTTTTATGATATTTGCATGTTTAAGTCAATTTTAGATCGGAAATTGAGCTATTTAATATAAAAATCACGTAATAAGTGATCATTGTGGTTATTTTTCGAAAAATTAACTAAATGTTTCGTTAATTGGAAATAAATCTGAAATGAATCGATTCGAGAAATGAAAATTCTTATTTTTTTTAAGTTTTTTTTTAATTTTTTAAGATTTTTTACATTTAAATCAATTTTGGATCAAAAATAGCAAATTTTTATAGAATAGAATTAATGAATAAAATGACTAAGTGGCAAGAATCACATTAGAGATTTTTCTTAGCGCTTTAATGCACTTATTTGAACGATTTTTTTTTTTTTTAAATAAATTTTCGGATTCATCTAATTAGCATAAAAACCACACATTAAACCATTAATTAAGTGGATTGTAAATAAATAATAATAAATAAATAAAAATAAAAATCCAAGGAATTTTGGTTTTTGGCTATTTTTGTTGATTTTCTGTCATTCTCATATTTTTTCTGATTTGACGAGGGGGAGGGGGGGGGGGGAGGAGAAATAGCGATTTTTTTTATTCATCGATTATTCAAATTTTTATTAACAATAAATATAAATTAGAGAATATCCATTTATTACCGATAAAAAATAAATTTTGTGTCGTTTATTATGTGGTTTTTTAAGTAAATTTTATTGAAAAACAAAAAAAAAACATCAACGTAGATAGTACGGCGATTTGATCCCGCGCCAGCCGAAACTAGCGCGGCGAACCCGGCATCGAAAACACAAACACCGTCCTTTCCCAAAAACATCAAATTCCACGCCAAATTTCCATTCCCATAATTAAAACATGCAACATTTCATTAACCCCATCCATTACCAACATCCTAATCACATTTTACGATACTAAAATCCACAATTTTCATCCAAATAAACAAATCCCAACGGTAAATTGAACAAAGAAATCATACCCAACACGACTCCCAAATCCCATCACCCAAAACCCATCAAATCCTTTTTTCTAAACCAAATCTAAACACTCACCTCAAATTTTTAAAAGTTTTCCTTTTTTTTGAAAAAAAATTATTATTTACACATTTCACAGAACGGTAATTAGGCCTAAAAGACCCATCCACTATGCAAAAATGCCATCTGCGCACTACCCTACTGCGCATCCAACAGTTCCCTCCGCGGTCGGCGCAGGTCCCGCACTATAAATACCACACGAAAACCCATTGCACTCATTCTGCTTCTAGCAACCAACCGAGTAGCAACAACTTCTCAAAGACTCTCTTAACGACTTATTGATCATGTCTGGCCGAGGAAAGGGTGGTAAAGGACTGGGAAAAGGAGGCGCTAAACGTCATCGCAAAGTTTTGCGTGATAACATCCAAGGTATCACCAAGCCTGCTATCCGCCGTCTGGCTCGTCGTGGCGGAGTGAAACGTATTTCCGGTTTGATCTACGAGGAGACCCGAGGTGTACTGAAGGTTTTTTTGGAAAACGTGATTCGTGATGCCGTCACCTATACTGAACACGCCAAGAGGAAGACCGTCACCGCTATGGACGTTGTCTATGCGTTGAAGCGACAGGGACGTACTTTGTACGGATTCGGCGGTTAAGGAGTTAAAATGGACGATGCGTTGAAGATTCAACAACAGGCCCTTTTTAGGGCCACATAATTTAACGAAGGAGAACCAAATTCGTGTGATATTTTTTTTTTTTTTATGTATAATAGTTTTTGTGTTTTTAAAATTAATAAAATTTGATTTGATTTATATTGAATTTTTTGTGTTTTAATTTATACGGGAGTTTGGAATTTGTTTTGGCCGTAGTTGATGCGTCGATGACGGCATACGACTAGTGTTTTGTCGTACTTTGAATGGAATTAAAATTTGAAAAAAAAGAACTTTTTAATTTTTTAATTTAAACAAATTATGTATGGTTTTTGTTTTATTTTAAAGAAATAAATAATTTTTTATTTTTATTTAGACATTTCGGTTGTACGGTGAATGGTTTTCATGTGGCCGCATGTGAGGAGTGTTAAGACGGCTTGTGATTTTCAGGTTTCTCGTGGTTGTGGCATGAAAATTTAAAATACTTTAGACATTAAATATTAAGCAATTTGCAATTTACACACTGGTTTTAATTTTTAATTCTTATTTAAAGCATAATTCATCGTAAACATAACCAAACCTTGTTTTTCGTCAAGAATTCTCAAACAATTTTCACACGAACTTAATATCCGCTGCTGGTTGACGAGAAAACTTCGGCCACAACAACATAAATCACCGTACATTCAAAGTAAATAAAATAAAATTTCAAAATAATTTTTATTTTAAAAACGTTGAAATCTTGAATTTGGTAGGATAACCGGCGCTTATCTGATCAAGATTTCACTTTTTTCTGTTTTTCTATTATTTTTTTTTAGTTAGACTTAGTTTTTCTAAATTTTTAATGGTATTCCATCGTAATAAACTAAAAACTCAAATTAATTATCACTAAACACAACTATAATTGCAGATAATCGCCGGTATTCTCGAAGATGTAGTCAGACAAAAACCAAATTTGAAAATACTCGGGACTACTGTGGAAATAAAGTCAAAAGCATCGAAAAATTTGATAGAAGAATTTGATAGAAAAATTTGATAAAACATGAAAAAAAACCTCAAAAATAAGAAAAAAATTAATGTTTCTTCGATTAATTCAATTGGCTGTATTTTCTAGATTTTTTCTATGTTAAAAACAACTTCATTCATTCCAAACTTGTAATTTTTACAAATTAAAATAATAAAAAAATCGAAAAAAATCTTTTTATTAGAAATAAAAAAATATAGAAATGGAATATTTATTACTTACTTAAATAATAAGCAAGGTAAAAAAGTTGTTTTTTTTTCATTTTTTTTATTTTTCCACAAAAACAAATCAACAAAAAAATAAAAAATAAATTTTAGAATAAACAATATGAGTATAATATCTATCTAAAAATGTATCTTTTGATATAAAACAACAAAATTATTTCCGGGTCACAAAGCTTCACTTTCTATCTCGTCGTCCTCCAATTCGTAAAAAATCCCCATGAGTGACATGTATTATAGTTGTTTTGTGATTAAAAATTGTTTAATCATCGTCGCATCGGTGGTTCAGTGGTAGAATGCTCGCCTGCCACGCGGGCGGCCCGGGTTCGATTCCCGGCCGATGCATCTCTTTCGTTTTTGATTCTTTTTAATGTGAAAAATAACTTTTTGTTTCTATTTTTTTTCAAATAAAATATTATCAATTTGTCTTATTTGATTTGTTACTGTGGCTTTTGATATGATAGTTGTTTCCTGTCGAACAACTAAAATAAATTTCTTGCGAATAATAATGTTGTGAAAAATTATCCGTATCGCAAATCCTATTTCTATACGACTTTCGCGTCCACAACTGAACTAGAAACCACGATTTCGTACCCCAAACACGATTCATTCAAACAAATCCATTTAAAAAAAAATAAAATAATTACAAACAAAAAAAATAATTACAAACAACAAAATTCAACACTATTATTCATAATTAAACTTTATTATTTTCCAATCCACAACTGAACTGGAAACAAAAAAAAATCCTTAAAAAGAAAAACAATCAACTTTGGCATCTCTTAAAAACAAAACTTGCGGTCCTAAAAAGGACCTTTTCTTTTTTAAACAAAAAAATCATCTTCAATCTTCTATTTCTTCTCAGTCTTTTTCGGCAACAACACCGCCTGGATGTTGGGCAACACGCCGCCCTGCGCGATGGTCACGCCGGAAAGCAACTTGTTCAACTCCTCGTCGTTGCGGATAGCCAACTGCAGATGACGCGGGATGATCCTCGTCTTCTTATTGTCTCGTGCAGCATTACCGGCCAACTCGAGGACTTCAGCGCCCAAGTACTCCATCACGGCAGCCAGGTAGACTGGGGCGCCGGCACCGACACGTTCGGCGTAGTTACCCTTGCGCAGCAGACGGTGGATGCGGCCCACTGGAAATTGGAGACCGGCGCGGCTCGATCGGGACTTGCTTTTCGATTTCGTCTTTCCTCCTTTGCCTCGGCCTGACATTCTCGATAGTAGTTTGTTTGGGTGAAAAGAATGAATGGGTTAACGGTTCAAACCTGATTCGAATGTAGAGTTTGTTCGAGCTTGGCTTTTATAGTGGATTTCGGATACGGACGGATGTTTCCGGTGCGGACGTTGGAGGAAGCTCTTTGTTGATTGGTTGGTTGGGATCGGGTCGGTTTTTAGATGGAATTTAGAAAATGGCGCGGATTTTTATTGTTTGTTTATCGAGTTGTTTATAGATATAGAATTTGTATTTTTAGAATTGTTTAATAAAATTTGTTGTTTTTTTTGTTTTTTTTTTAGAAGAAATTTAGTTGTTTTGTTTTATATTATTATTTTCGGTTTTTATAAATAAATTGTGGGAAGTTTTTGAATATTTTATAATTTCCACGTGTATAGCAATAACGGGATGTTTTCGAAATTTTTATTATTTATTTTAGTCATCAGGAATACTTGGATTTGTTTTGGGAGGATGATCGGGTGGACTTGTTTTGGACGGACTTACATCAGATCTCGTAGCCGCATGGAGTGGACCGTTGGCGGCATCGGCATAGAAACACGCACATTGACGAATAAAATTCTCAATTTTTCTAGATTTGTGCTATTTCACGGCTAATTAAGTAGTTATTTCGACAAGTTTAGGTTACTTGCTGTAATTAAAGCAAAAATAAATATTTTAAACCAAACAATAACAAAAATATGATTTTTTAACAAAAAATATTTGAAAAGCAACTTGCATTTTAGTTACATTAAACGCATTAAATGATTTCTAAATACAGTAAACATTAACTGCATTTTGAGGAAAAATAATTAATTTTTAATAAATTTCAAAAGAAATAAAATTATGAACAATTTTAATTTTGGTGTGGAGATGTCAGGGTTTTCATGCCGCCAAAGGTGCACTCGTTGCGGCAACGAGATTCAACCTCCCGTACCAATAAAATCCGACCGAACATCTGTCCTAAACAAACTTTTTTAATTCCTCAAATTTTACTAGCCTTAATTAAAGATACAGTTTAAATTAACTCAACTTTTATTTCTGAAAGTAAATCGTATTCATGGATTTTGTCAAGTGATAGAAGCTGCAATCAGTGAATTGAAATCTCAAGATTTGTATAATCTTCAATCGATATTCCAAATTGGTGAAATGAAGAGAACTGGTTCTAATATTATCGGAACATATCATTACATCGAGTAAAATTAATTATTCTGATATTTTTTTGCTGTTTTAAGTGAAATAAAATTTTAAAAATTTGAATTTGGAGCCGTTTTTGATGGTGTTTATTTTGCCAATAGATGTCAGCACGGTGAAATAGTCAAATTTAGTTGCAATAAGTTCTCATTCAAACTTTAAAAAAATATCAATCACAAAAAAATGTCGTGGTTTGAGCACGATGTCTCATTTTTTTCTTGTCAATTATACGTTCAATCTGCATCGCAACGGTTCAAAATTTTTATTATAACGAGAAAGTTGGTTCCGATAAATGAATAAAATCGGATTTTTGATCAAAAATAAATAAGAAAATAAAGAAAATTATTTTAATTTTAGAGGCCAAAATTTAAAAAAAATGACCACGTGGTCGTGGTCGTGATATACGAACAAAACAAAAAAAGGTTAAAACTTAGATAGTTTGTAAAGATAACTGCTTTAATTTAATAAATGTAGAAATCAAGCAGCTAATAAAATTTATTAAATTTATTATCGTTGTTTTTTAATGATATTGGGCTTTCGAACGAGTTAAAACACGACCCGCCATTCACAACTGAACTGGACACAAACATTACTACTACACAATATGCAACTCCATTTAGATTTATTTATTTATTTAATAAAAAATAACACGCGTAGATGTGTCCGAAAAAATAAAACTTAATCGTACCAGCGTGTAATGTCTTTTCGCAAGCACAAGTGAACTGGATTCTACAATGATGAACAACATCATCAATTCAGAAGTGAACTGGATTCTACGATAGCCACCAATTAAACGAAGACTATTTCCTATTAACTTCACTTCTATTCACAACTAAACTAGACATATAAAAAATAACGAAAACCACCATCCACAATTAAAATAGAAAACCATTTATTTACAAAACTACAAAACAGAATTTCACATTTCTTAAACTTTATTCACACAAGAAAAAAAAAACAATTTTAATAAAAATAAAAATAAAATAAAAATAGAAAATAAAACACTTCAATAATCAAGACACATCTTTCTTTAAATTTTGTGGCCCTTAAAAGGGCCGATTTTGTCCGTGAAGACCGAAAAACGCAATTTAAGCACGTTCTCCGCGAATACGACGCGCCAACTGGATGTCCTTTGGCATGATGGTTACTCGCTTAGCATGGATAGCGCACAAGTTGGTATCTTCGAATAACCCGACTAAATAAGCTTCACTGGCTTCCTGAAGCGCCATAACGGCCGAACTCTGGAAACGAAGATCGGTCTTGAAATCTTGGGCAATTTCACGAACCAATCGCTGGAAAGGTAATTTTCGGATCAGCAATTCGGTACTCTTCTGGTAACGACGGATTTCTCGAAGGGCGACTGTACCAGGGCGGTAACGATGGGGCTTCTTCACACCACCGGTTGCTGGAGCGCTTTTACGGGCAGCTTTGGTAGCCAGTTGTTTACGGGGAGCTTTACCACCGGTTGACTTACGAGCTGTTTGCTTGGTACGGGCCATTTTTTGCTAGATGAAAGTTTGGTTAAAGTTTGGAGAGAGTTGGCTTGAAACGAATGGAGACAAACGAACGGATGATTGAATTGCCCGCTTGTTGTAGGTTATATAGTCGGTGAAGGGGTTTACAGTAACGTCGGCGCTTTTGGAGTTGTTTGGTTGGTTGGGAAGGATGGCGCGCTGGGATTGGTTGGAATTTGGAGTTCAGAATCCGCTTGGTAATGGCGAGGGGGGATTTCCGGGTACGTTTTTGTTTGGGGTTAACGGATTTTTATGGTGTTTTATTTGAATTTTTTTTATATTGTGAATATTGATTTTGAAGTTTGATTTTATTTGTTTTATTTTGAATGTTTTAGGTGTTAATAGTGGATGTTAAGCGATGACTGGTCGTAAAAATGATGTTTTTAGGTTTGTGTTATAAAATATAAATGAAATGTTTAAATTAACGGATTCTTCCAACCCTCTCTGTAATTATACATAAATAGATAATTTAATATTCAGGCTGAATATGATAATTTAAGGTTTATTTTAACTACAGATTATAATGATAATTTATAGGCAGCGCCGACCGGTTATGAAAGATACCATTTTTGTATCGACTAATGTTGCAAATTTGTAAATAAAATTATTCTGATTTAGTTCTCGTTTTTTTGTTGTTTTTTTCAGTTTAAAAACATAATTTTACGTTGTAAAAAAAAAATCTGTTTACAGATTTACATGTTACAAGACTGCCAAATCCTGAAAATGTGGAGATACTACGTTTATTTCTGATAACCAACTTTGAAATTTATCATGTTTACGACTGACCGGTCGTGAAAAATCATTAGTACGTAGATTGATGTTGCAAATGATATTTTTTTTTTATTTTTTCAGATGAAATTTACTGAGATAAATAGCTGCTCTGTAAAAACATCGCATTTTTCTGTATATTTTTATTGGAAAATTATTGCTGCACACGGCTAGTGACTAAAAATATAATTTTTACAGCGTGTGACAATAAATAAAAAAATTTTTGCTTGATTTTAAGTTTAAAAACACGATGGCATGATATTTAGCATGTTAGATGGATTATTTTGAGAAAATTGTTGATCAGTTGAATAGAATCACGCATTTTTACGTTGAATCTTGGACGAATACTCCAAGGTTGAATGTATCAATCGATGTATAAACATTACTTCGTAAACATCAATGGTGAAGAATTTTTATGAAAAATTGCAAATTCGTAAATAAAATGTTCATAAGACAAAATTTCTTTTAAATTCATTATTTTATTCATAGATATTAATAGTAAACCATACATAAAATTTATTTCTATACAAACACCACCGACCGATTACGAACCGCGATCAAACCTCATGAAACACTTAAAATCAACGCAAATAAATCTCACTAAGCAACCAACTAACAAAAATTATAAATTTAAATAAAATTTCTAAAAAACTTCAAAAATTCATCGTAAACAAAACAAAAAGAAATATTTCCGAAATTATTTCCCGCTCTACCCGCACTCAACCCTCCATCTTGAATTTCTACCAACATCCTCCAAGCAGCCAATCCCAGCACGCGGCTACTCCAACGTCGGCGCTAAGCTCCCGCGTATCTCCTCCTCCGAATATAAAAGCAACTCGAACTCGCCGGCAGTCACTCAGTTCTCATTCAGAGTTCAGAACAAGCATTATCATGCCTCCACAAGTTAGCGGTAAAGCAGCGAAGAAAGCGGGCAAAGCCCAGAAGAACATCACTAAGGGTGACAAGAAGAAGAAGAAGAAAAGGAGGAAGGAATCCTACTCCATCTACATCTACAAAGTACTCAAGCAAGTGCATCCCGATACTGGAATTTCATCGAAGGCTATGAGTATCATGAACAGCTTCGTCAACGACATTTTCGAGAGAATCGCAGCTGAAGCGTCGCGATTGGCCCATTACAACAAGCGCTCGACGATTACGAGTCGTGAGATCCAAACTGCCGTTCGATTGCTTCTTCCAGGAGAATTGGCTAAGCACGCTGTGAGTGAGGGGACCAAGGCCGTCACCAAGTACACCAGTTCTAAGTAGATGATCTAGTATGGGAAGATGGACTGGAATTTAGGCCCTTTTTAGGGCCTTCATGTTTTATTGAAGGAGATATTGAAACTCGCTGGTTTTCTTTATGTTGAATATAAATTATTATATTATTATTGTATATTGAAAGTGAGTTTTGTTGTTTTTTTTTTTTTTTTTTATTTCCAATAAAAGTGTTGTTGGATAAATTTGTTGTAGTTTTTGTTTTGTTGTGGATGGAGGAAGTAGTCGATCAGAACAGGTGTTTAGTTGGAGATTTTAGTCGATTTTAGCTTTCTTTGGAGTAATTAGTCGATATTGATGAAAGAAAAATCAATTTTTATCTAACTTTATAACGAGTTTATCGATATCGATAGAAGTAAAATCGTGGGTTTTTTTAATATATTATTTTAGTTATGCTGGGAAGAATTAGGCGATTTTTTTTTTTAAAGGAAATCGATTTTAATATATTAACTTTGTTATGTCGATTGAAGTAAAATGGTAAGTAGTTGTGAAACAGTGGAAAAAATTAGTCGATTTTTTTTAAATGTGGAGTTAAATATAGTCGATTTAATTTTTTTAGTGTTTAGCATGGAAAAGTTAATTGATTTTTGTAATAATAGTCAAGTCTGTCGATTACAAAACTGAATCGATTTTGTTGTTGCCGTTATCTTGCACGGAGGAATTAATCGATGTATTCAACATTAATAATAATGATTATTAGGAGCTGGTAAAATATGAAAATAGATTAGATATGTGTCAGTTATATTGATATCGATTATTCGATTAATTCGATATGGTCGTTGCCCTTGATTTTTCATGTTTTTAATAGTTGTGCCGTTGTGGTTACCATGGTTACCGATTTACCCTACTTGTTTTTTCGGAAGTGATCGCGGACATATATGTATAATCCTATAATGAGAGGCAACCATACAAAACAAACAATTATTTGAGATATGGATGATTTACATGTCGTTTTTATTTGTCTAGAAAAAATTGTTGTTTTTGTTTTTGTAGGAAAATAACATTAAATCTTTTATTTATTTAAAATGAGTTAAAGTATTTTAGTAGATGTGAAGACAGTGAAGTATGATGCGGATTTTATTCGTTTCACGCTGTCTCTAAAACCTGAATGATGCTGCACAGAAGTTAATGGCGCGTGAATTAAATCTTGAAATTTTTAATAAATCAAAATCTTCGTTCCACAAAAGCAATATATATTGTTGGCTTGTTGCAATAGAAAATTTTCGGCCATAATTTTTATTTTCATTCAAAACTGAGGAAAAAGTGATTTCTAAAACAAGTTTAAGATCGAGGTTAAATTTTTGAACATTTTCCCTTTGTTTTTCCCAATGATCCCCTACTAATCCCCTCCAACCCCCCAAATTCTGTGTCACAATCTTAGTTCATACACATTCCAAGACATAAATAAATTGAAAAATCAATCTTTAGTTTTTTTAAAATAAAATAGATTTTTATTTTTTTTACTTCACATTGAAGAATGAAGATTGTTAGACGAAAAATCAAAAACATGGCACCAGATCATCGAGGATAATCCGCATACCACCGCCACATGCGCTACGTCATCAACACATCAACCAACCAGAACACGGATTACCATCACCTACTGTGATTTCATCCCCTGTATCCACTCCCTATCTCTCAAATCATATAAAATCCCTTCAATCTCCACACACTTTCAGTTATCTCAATCCTAGCGATCAGATCAACACACTATGGCTCCTCTACCAACAACCCTGAAAAGCGAGAAGAAGTCCGGCAAACTGCAGCGAATTCCCAATGTGGACAAAAAGAAGCGCAAGAAGAAGAGGAAGGAAAGCTACGCTATGTACATCTACAAAGTACTGCGACAGGTCCATCCTGACACCGGGATTTCTTCCAAAGCGATGGGTATCATGAATAGTTTTGTTAACGATATCTTCGAGAGACTTGCGGCTGAAGCATCGCGATTGGCGAACTACAACAAGCGATCCACGATCACTAGCCGGGAGATTCAAACTTCGGTTCGCTTGGTTTTGCCCGGTGAATTGGCGAAGCACGCTGTCAGCGAAGGCACGAAAGCTGTGTCCAAGTACACTACTGCCACCAATGTAACTAACCCTAAGTAAACGTTTATTTGTGGGAGCACTATTTTTTTTTTTTTTTTTGAAGTTTTGGGCCCTTTTTAGGGCTCTCAGTTTTTAATGAAAGAGAAATTGAAATTTACTGGTTGTTGATTAATAAAGAATTTTTTTGGTTTGTTTTGGGTTTTATTTTATTTTATTATTCTTTTGTAAAATCTGTCTTCCATATAATTGTTTAATTTATATTTAATTATTTATACAAAATATCAAAAATATATTAGTAAAGCAACAATTTCTGTAGTGCTCCATTGTTTTAGTGAGTCGTATTCCTCCACATCCATAAAACAAGGCGTGATTTTATCAACTTCTGCTTGAAATAAAGTTAAAATAAAAATAATACAAAAAAATATTAAACAAACTTACGGTGGAAAAGTGTTGTTATAGCCAAAAGATTGTCTCTGTTTTCATCAGTTGGTTTTCATCGTTTACAAGCCGGTAGGTAAGAAAAAGTATGTTATTGTGATTTTCATTCTCTAAATAATGTCAAAATTTTAATCAAACAATGGATAATCTCGTGAATTCGTATATTCGTATATCAACTTATGTACGAACGAATTGAAAAATAAATCTCGTATATTCGTAATACGAATGTTAAATTAAATACGAGATTAATTTTTAAAATCTCGTATTTATCTATACATTCGGGTCGGGATCATAACCGCGAGATCCATAATCGTCTGGTATTTATAGTTCGGGGCCTGCGCCGACCGCGGATGCACAGTGGGGTAGTGCGCAGATAGCATTTTTGCATAATTAACGTTCTATGAAATGTGTAAATAATAATTTTTTTAAAAAAAATAAAATTTGAGGTGAGTGTATAGATTTGGTGTTTGGATGGTTTGTTTTTGTTTTTTATTTTTCATAAAAAAACCACATATAATAAACGAAAAAATTTTTATTTTATCGATAATAAGTGTATATTCTAATTTGTTATTATAATAAAAATTTGAATAATCGATGAATAAAAAACCGCCCCACAAATGTCACAAATGCTCAATCGATAAATGACTTACTACTTTATGATGCGGACAGTATTGTTAAAGCTTAAAAGTATAATCGAATTCAAATAATCCGCCAAAACTCAAATCGAGGCTTTCATTAATTTATCAGGACAAATATCCAAGCTTAGGATAACAATGAGGAACGACAATCATCACAAAAAATACAAGCGTTACTATAAAAACAGGGCAAAAACTTAGAAATCGAAGTTTACGATAAGATGTGCAGGAGTCACGAAAATGTTACGGCATCGCACATAACGGGATGCAGTACGCACATACAATAAGGAGCACGGTAAAAATTCAGATCAATACATTTATTGAGATAAAGTCAATCAGGATTAATTGATTAAATCATGCACTTTTAGGACATGGTAAACAAAGGAAATCTCGGTAAGATGATTCATGTTTACAGTATCAGTATAGAAACACTTGAGCACAGACTGTGCACGTGAGGACCACATCAGGAAACGAAGCCTAAAAAAACACATTTTGCAAATTTCATCAAATAGCAGAAATACAATCAATGTTACAACACGGACATAAAAGAGTACTAATAATGTTTATTGCTATAATAACGTTACAACGAACCCGACAAATTAACACGAGATAGAGACGGTTATGTTACATCAAGTAAGTAAAATTCCTTGATCTATATTTTTCCTCTAATTATCATTTTATTATCCATCAAGTGTGACTTTAGTATGATTGATATTCAAAAACTGTAGTTTCGTGCACTTGCGTAACGTGAGGGCCCCAACATCACTAACATTTACGCATGAAAAAATGTTGAGATCAGACAATTTTGAACAATTTTTACTGATTTCAACAACAACGTCGTTTGTGCATTCTGCTCTAAAGGCAAAGTTTAAATGTTGAATTTGTGGTAAGTTTCGAACCAGTTGAATCATAGATTTAGATGAAATTCGTTCACTTACCCCACGAAGAAATGCAAGATTTAAATCTACAAGATTTGTACAAAATTTGCCAATTTTATCTAACACAGGTTCATAAGGCATATTAAAAACATTCAAAGGATATAAAGCATCATATAATGATTTCGTCGCGGAATTAATAAAAATGTTTGAATTGAGTTTGCAACATAATGGCCTAGAGTATAGTGAACACAGTAGTTTAAATATGGCATCAATCAATGTGAAGGGTAGATTATCTATTTGATCTTGCATTTTATCAAAATTGTTGATCACAGTTTCTAAACACACACTTTCCAGAGACGGTGGTAATTAAAAGGAAGAATATGAGAGGAATTATTTAAGTTTCACAAATAAAACCCAACAGGCTAAAACCTAGTAAAAATAGTTTGTATAAGAAAATCATATACATATATAGCTGTGTTTAGTTTATTGAAAGAGGGTATCGGTAGCAGGACCAATAACGTGCCAATACAGTAACCTAGTGAGGGCATTTTACACTTCTTCTGTGACGTACTACTTACTGTGTTTCTGAACAATTCGAATCTGCAGAAATTTAGTTGTCTACATTACTCGTATCTATGGTTAATTAGTATGCATAAAGTTTCATTTACTTCAATTCTTATTTTATTTATTTATTTTAATTTCGTTTGATTTTGGTATTTTTCCTGCCTTCATCGCCACTTTATTCACGGCATCGATATATGTCATGAATGGCACGATTTTCTTATTTTTTTCTGCTCGCTGCATTAAAAGCCTGTCGATAGGATTTCTTTACTTTTCAATGAATAAAATACTAGTCAGCAGTCAGCATCCTTCCGAAAATTGTTTTTTTTTTAAAAAAAGTTGAACAAGCACGAACGCAACTTGTATTCAATAGTGTAAATAAGCGCGAATTTTGCGATTGTGTTCGAAGTTTTGGACCCTTTTAAGTTTTTAATGAAAGAGAAATTAAAATTTTTCTGATTGTTTTTTGAATTTTTTTGGTTGTTTTGGGTAAACAATCAAGGAATTGTTTATCACGGAATAACGCTTTAACCATTTGCCACTAGGTAGCGCTAAAGTATTGTGGAATACACGATACTTTAGCGCCACCTGGTGGCAAATGGCTAAAGCGTGATAAACAATTCCTTGATACTTGATTGTTTATAATACGTTACGAATTCTAAGTTCTAACCTATCAATAAACGCTTTTGGTACCATATAAGTTTGAAGTTTCACTACGTTTTAGTCATTAGTCTGTTGGGTTTTGTTTGTAAAACTTAAATAATTCCTTTCAAATGCCTTTCAGAAAATCACCACTGCGTCTGGAAAATAAGTGTTTACAAACTGTGATCAAGAATTTTGATACGATGCAAGATCAAATAGAGAATCAACCCTTTACATTCATTGATGCCATATTTAAACGACTATATCGCAGATCACGTTTCAAACTAAATTCAGACATTTTTATTCATTGCGCCACGAAATCATTCTATCATGATTGTTGGATGGATATTTTTGATAAACCTGTTGAACCTCTGTTAGATAAAGTTGGCAAAATTTGTAAAAATCTTGTTCACTTAAATCTTGGTATTCTGTCTGGGAAGTGTGTACTAATTTCATCTGAATCTATGATTCAACTAGTTCAAAACTTACCACAAATTCAACATTTAGACGTTAGCGGAAGAGCAGAATGCACAAATGATGTTGTAGTTGAAATCAGTAAAAATTGTTCAAAATTGTCCTATCTTACGATGCGTAATTGTAATAATGTTAGTGATGTTGGGGCCCTCACATTACGCAAGTGCACGAAACTACAAGTTTTGAATCTCAATTTTACCCAAGTCTCATATGATGGTTTAATTCTCATTTTGAACGATCTACCTCTTTTAAAAAAATTTGAGTGTTTGCTCTCATGGTGGCCCCTATTCTATCATTCCTTAAAACAACAATTTAATTCAAAACAAACATTGCCCACTTATTCTCTTGAACAAATTGGAATATGCATATTTGATAATCAAGATTTCAACATTGTAGCCAGAATTTTCCCTAAATTACGTTGTTTACAACTTAGACGCTGTATTGTAATCGATGTTAAACTTTTTGACTTTTTCCCAATGTTAGAAGGGTTAAGTTTTTACCATTCTTCTATTTCCAATAATAATGATAACTTAGTAAATTTACAACAACTTGTTTCTTTCAAGAAAATATCTGAATTATATATACGTATGACTAATGAAACTATTTTTACTGAATTACAACTAAAAGGCATTTTATTACAATGTCCGAAATTAGAAAGTTTTACGTGTATAGCTAGTGAAGCATTGTCCGACAACTTAATTTCTCAACTCGTTCAATTAAATGCATTTCCAAATCTAAAAGAATTAAATCTTTTTAGTTGTCATTCAATTAACGAAAGCTCTATTATAAAATTATTAGAACGTCGAAATCCATTTAAAGCGTTAAATTGTTATCATTGTAATAATATTAATTCTTCAACTCTACAAAATATTCAAAACTATATAAAAAGAAAGAACTTGAATTTCAAAATGACAATTTCACCATTCGATTAGATCTTTTATTTTTTCATTGCAGTTCAAATTCGAAATGAGTTTTCGATGTACTCAAAATTTTAATAAAATAGATATAGTTCTGAAGTATGCATTTATTTTTATTTAACATTTTATTCTACAAATATAGATCATCATACCGGTACCGTAACCGAAGTTGTTTTTAATACCTATAGATGAAGAAATGACGATCGGTTTCTTTCTCTGAATTTGGTGATATACATTGACCGTGATGTTCGATGTTCGTGATGGAAATCACGAACATCAGTTATCACACAAATCAGATATCTTGGTTAAGATGGTGGAGAAATTAATAAGTTTTTTATTTCTGGATTTGGATTTGGTTTTGCGCTAGTGATTGAATTTATCGAAGAATTTATAACGGCGTAACCCTCCTCAAAACCGTGATTTATTAACAGTTTGACAAATAAAAATAAAATATTTCAGCTGTAAACTATAATTAAAAATCAAAATCGCACCAAAAACCTAAAACAACCAAAAAAACAACCAAAAAAACAATCAGAAAAATTTCAATTTCTCTTTCGTTAAAAACTTAAAAGGGTCCAAAACTTCGAATACAATCGCAAAATATGATTTAATTTTCGCGCTTATTCACTTTGAAAGCAAGTTGTACACTCTGCGTTCGTGCTTGTTCAACTTTTTAAAAAAAACCAGGATGCTCACTAGTATTTTATCCATTGAAAAGTAAAGAAATCCTATCGACAGGCGTTTAATGCAGCGGGCAGAAAAAATAAGAAAATCATGCCGCCAATTCATCTAGTTCTTTTAAAATTAATTGTTGCCATTCATGACATCGATGCAGGATAAACACCAAAATCAAACGAAATTAACATAAATTTTTTTTCTCTTGAACGCAAGTAAAATTTTAGCATTTTTACGCTGCTCTCGGCATACATGGAACCAATAGTTTCTTCTACTGACATTCCACTATTTGTTGGATCACGGATATCAAAAATGTACTTATTGATATTTTGCTTTTGAGTTTTGTTTTTATGAAAGAATAATCCAATTAGGATCCCATATAAAGTTTCCCGGTTTGTACTCTTAATCTATCAAAGTTTCTGCCGACGACGAGGAAGCACCCACATTCAGTTGTCTTTTAAAGTCTATTTACCTATATGTTTGGAGTAACTCGGATTGGTCGTGGCTGTTAAATGGTGTTGCCATAGCATGTAAAAGAGAAGTAGCCACTCTTAGTTGCACATGGAATTCCGCACGAGGGCGCCACCGTCGCTTTTTCCACTTGTTTATCAAGCCCTGTTATCTGGGTTGAGTTGAGGCAGCAAGGCAAGAGATAACAAACTTTAAATATTTTTTTCAACAATTGTAATTCACTAGGTATTATTTAAAAAAATTTATTTTTAATTCCAATAAAAATTTTATTTTTAATTCAATACAAAAATTTAATTTTTAATTCCGCTACAAACATTTTATTTTTACTAACATTTTTATCACAAAATAAAAATACAAAAATACAAAAATAAAAGATTACAACTTAACAAAGCCTAGCCATTTTTCTAGATGCTTTACTTTTTTTGGAGTTGCGCATTTTCCTGCCGCATTTCTCTTGCTGAAAAAAAAAACCTTGTTTGAATATAACACAAGATCATTTTAGATAGACTATCTAAAGCATGATCTGTGCAGCAACCAATCCCATTAAAAATTCTTAATTCCTGTAAATCATCTAAAACATCTATAAAAACATCAGCATTCAAAGAAAATGGATTTTTTAATTTGATTTCAAGTGTTCGCTTCACTTGTAAAAAAATACTTTACAAAACTATCACTGGGATACTGCATAAAACTGCCATAATCTTTCAATGCAGTTAGTAATGAACTGTTGGGTGCTAATTCTTTTGTTGTTTTGAATGATGAAATGCATTCAAAACAACTAGTAAATTTATGGACTTTACGGAGAATAAATCCACAAATATAATTAACTATACACTTATCAGAACCTGCAGTTGAATATGAATGATCACTTTCATGATCCAAAATGGCATCTGACATTTGCATTTTATCTCGCAAGCAATGCTGGGCTGCAGTTTTCAAATTTGCAGTTTTCTTTCGTTCTTCTCTGGCTAGATTCCGAATATCTTTAGTGTAGGCTGTAAGATATTCATCCACAGCATCTTCACAATTTTACATGCTATGGTGTTGCATGTAGCAAAGTAGTCCTAAACCGATCAAGACCGGTCGTCAAATGTTCGACCGGGCCGTCTACTTATCCAAGATGGCGGTTTTACGCGGTTCGACCGGGCCATCTATTTATTCAAGACGGCGGTTTTGCGCGGTTCGACCGGGCCGCAGTTATTTTATTCTGCACCGACCTCCCGAGTTCCTCCACCTGTCCATAATAGTAGAAGACCTGTCCGAGTCTTTTAACGTCATACGAGTCCATTGCGCATGTGTATGGACTTAGTTTTCAAGCACCCTCAACCTAATCTAAAAAAAAAAAATTTGAAGAAATACCTGGATTCAAACCCGATACCCCAGTTCTTGAATCGAACGTCCTAACCACCAACCTATCAAAAGCATACCAAATTGCCGTCTTAAAGTTTATTTAAACCTAACCTAACCTAACCTAACCAATGACGCATGAAGACTCGGAATGACGCATGGGAATTCGTATGACGTATAAAGACTCGGACAGGTGGATGGACTCGGGAGGTCGGTGCAGAATAAAATAACTGCGACCGGGCCATGGTTAAAACTAATCATGGACCGAGCCAACTGTTTCTTCAAGATGGCGGTTTCGCGCGGTTTATTTAAAAATGACCTTTACTTTCATTGGTTACTGACAGACATGTGACGTAGGGTATGAATACTTTCCTGTGATCGGTCCACTGACCAATCCGAGTTACTCCAAACATATAGGTAAATAGACTTTTTTTTTTTAAGTTCATTAAACATGTCTTCTCTTTTCTTACTAGAGGTTTTTTTTTTACACTCATCAAGACAGAAATGTTTTACAGCAAGCCGGTGTCCATGCTCAGGCAAATAATGGGCTAAGTCTTCATCCGACATGATTCTGATTACATCTTTATCAATCTGAAATAAAATACACCAGAAAATAAATAAATAAACATTAAAATGATAGTGACTTTGCACATTGTCACGAGGTGTCGGCTCGTGACAAAACATGGAGCGAGCTCCACTCCATGGGGTACTTCAATTTCAATTTCCAGTCCACTCAAGGGAAGGTCAGGACATGGGTAAAGTGAACTAGAATTTGAAAAGGGAGCACTCCATCACTCCAGGTTTTGTCGTGAGCCCGAAGGGTCATTCAGATTTGATTACGCTTTGTTATTGTTTTTTTAATTTAATAATTTATAAAGAGAAATTGTAAACCTCCGAAGTTATGCCAATTTTAAAGAAATTCAAATGACCAATTTTAAAAGCATAAAAAAATGAAATGAATATTTTGTTCTTGATTTTCATGGCTTAAAATTGGTCATTTAATTTTTTTTTTTTACTAAACTCTTTAGAATGAAACGTTCTATTTACGTATGTCGAGATAAATTAAAAATTGTTATACTTTAAGGTTTCAGGTTTTCAAGTCCGTTTTTCTGGCTGAAAAAGTAAATTAAATTTTTCTCGATTTTGTTCCCACTAAGTTTTTATAAAAGATGAATATTAAGGTTTATTTTATTTCTTTATTTTTATTTTTCTTATTTTTTTTATTTCTTTGGATTAAAAAGGATCGGATTAAAAAAAATTGTATAAAAATGTAAATATATATCCAAAATTGTATAAAAATAATTATGTTAATAAATTATATCAAAAATTGTATAAAAAAATAATTATGTTAATAAATTATATCAAAAATTGTATAAAAAAATAATTATGTTAATAAATTATATCAAAAATTGTATAAAAAATAATTATGTTAATAAATTAAATCAAAAATTGTAAATTTAAAAATTAGTCCTCTTCATCCTCTTCGAAATTGTATTCATCTTCTTCGAAATAGGATTCACCCTCTTCGAAATTGTAATCATCCTCTTCGAAATTGTCACCATCCTCTTCGAAATTGGATTCATCCTCTTCGAAATTAGATTCATCCTTTTCGACATTGTGTTGGACGGACATTACATTAAAATAAATAATATCACAAATTTGTTCTCCCGTCCATCAGCAGATTGTAAAATGGGTCTTTTTCATTTGGGTTGGGCCACAAATCTCTCTCTCGATTGTGATTGGTAAGTAACAGGATTTGCGTTACTTCATCCTGAAATGAAGAACATAACAATTTAAAACATAACAATTTGAAAAACAAAAAAAACACAAATGTATTTACCTCAGTAAAGGAGCGACGACTATTTACGAGTGTGAATTCAGCCTTCTTTACATGAACATCGTCGTCGTCTCTTATTCTTTCGCTCCGAGAGTAAATGAATGCCGCATCCATCATTGTTTCCATGATGTGATTCTCATCGTAAATTATAAAATAAAAAATAAAAATAACAAAAAAATTTAAATTAAAACTGTCTTACGGAAGATTTGACAAATATTCGACTCTTTCGGCCATTTTTTAATTTTGAAGTCTACACCTGTAAGATCAGTGGAAAGTGTTTTAAATCGGCTGGGACTTTAATTAAATCGATTTTATATTGACTTTAAATCGAGTACGTAATTGACATTAAAATCGATTTACCTTACTTAAAAATTTAATTATTTCAAATCCAAATCTTAATTTTAAACCTTGAAATAAAACAACAACAACAACGAAAACAACATTTGGAGAAACTTTAAATCGACATTTAATTGAATTGAATTGATTTATTTACATTAGAATCGAGATATTTACATTAGAATCGAGATATTTACATTAGAATCGAGATATTTACATTAGAATCGAGATATTTACATTAGAATCGAGATATTTACATTAGAATCGAGATATTTACATTAGAATCGAGATATTTACATTAGAATCGAGATATTTACATTAGAATCGAGATATTTACATTAGAATGGATTTATTGTCATTAGAATCGATTTATTGTCATTAGAATCGATTTATTGACATTAGAATCGATTTATTGAAAGTAAAAAGGTGATTTTTGAATATTTTTGAATATTTTAATTTGTTTATAAAAAAAAAAATTTTAAAAAGCGCGGTTTAAGACGGGTTACGTCATAACTTCGTTAATATGTTTTAAGTACATGATTGATTGATAAATAACATAAGTAAATGTTTTATGTTTTATTCAAAAATATACAGAGAATAGAAAATTTAACGAAATTTAGACATTTATTTCAGAATATAAAAAATTACACATCAATAGCGCACCACGTGGCGACCTTCGAAACGAAAACTAAATCAACCATAAATTTTTTACAGTAATTGAAAACAAATTTGAAATCTCAATTTTAAACCCTGAAACAAAAAACAATAAATAAATTCTTAATTTTTTATTAATTTCTCCATCATTTTCCGATCTCGACCGGTCGAATATGGGTCAACTATATGGGTCAAATAAATGGACCAATGAAAACTGACGGTAAAATTCATCAGACTTGAACGAGGGAAGATGGCGGCACGTCCGTCGTTGTCGCAAGTAAGCGGTTTATGTTGTTATAATTTACGTCATTCTTTTATCCGTTTTAAACAAACTATCTATCAATTATCACGATAACAAAACCAAAATAAAAAACAAAACTGATAATCGACGTGTAGATTAAAAAAATGGCGGAAATTACATTAATCGAGCCGTATTAAACAGGGAGGGCGAAATATGTAATCTGTCATAGCGGGAACAAAAAAGAAATTATTCAGTGGAAAATGACACATTTCAGCGGGAAGTTTTGGTAAAAATACTTTAAAAGGATGTCGTAAAATTATGTGGTAATAAAAAATGCAGATTGGTTAATTTCCAGCACTCGTGCGGTGAAATCGGATTTTTTATTTTTTTATTTTTTGCATTTTTCGAATGATTTTCTAATAATTTTGTTATTTTTTTTTGGTTTGTAGATAGCTGGTAGTCATCTGGATTTATTCGAAGCTTATTTTCAGCAGGTGAGTATCGTTTAAGGTGGAAAATAATGGAAATAATTGAGTTTTTTGGGTGAAAATTGATGTTTTTGATTGAATTTTTTGTTTTTATAGGTAAAAATTGAGGAATTTTTCGTCTGAAAGTTGGAATTTGGTTTGTATTTAGTGATATTATGGTTTAAAACGTCGTTATTGATGAGTGATTTGTGAATATTTGGTTATGGGGTTTTGATGGTGGTTATAAGGGAAATAGTTTTTCAATAGGGATATTGATGGTATTTTGTAAGGTTTATTGATTGTTTTTGTGGTTGGGAGAATGTTTTGTATAAATTTTATTAAGGAAATATTGATAACATACGATAGTTGATGTTAATTTTGTGTCGTTAGATCACAGTTTTATTGAATTTTATCAGGTTTGGTGTCTATAATGATCAAATATATGCCTAAAATGATCAAATGTATCATTTTTATTATAATTTTATGATAATTTTGGTACTTAGTAACGTTAAAAATAAGTTATTTTCAATATTTTTATGTGTTTTTATTGACATTGGATCACAATTATCAATTATTATTTGTTTTTATCAATTTCGCATCGAAAATACTTCAAAAATATGAAAAATACGACATTTTTATGATACATTTCGTGTTTTTTAGTACCATTGAATTTAAATTTAAATAATTTATATCTATATCTATTTTGTATCTGTAAAACATCAAAAATAGCAATTTTTCAACATTTGTTTGGTAATTTTAATGATCTTTTATCAATTATGAACCTGAAAACATGAAACATATCAATTTTCAATGTACCAACTGATTATTTCCTATTAAATACTAAAAAAAAAAATATTGACATTTCCCTTTAATTCTAGGAAGACAAAGCGAAAAATAGTGCAATTGGAGCATTGGATGCAGCTAAATTCCTCAAGAAATCTGGTTTACCTGACACAGTGCTTAGCAGGGTGAGACTGCAATTAATAATAAATTAAAAACAATAAAAAAAAAAAAATTTACAAAAATTAAAATTTAAAATAATTAAAAAAAAAAAACTTAAATTCTTTCATTGCTCAAATGCAATTAGCATATTTGTGATTCACTTCTAAATTAAAAGATAAAAGTGACACAACTCTAAATCACCCCTTAAGATGTTGTCAATTTTGCGACTGGTCCATTTCCTGGCTCGCACAGATGGTTTCCATTAGAAAATAAAATAATTATATTTTATTATTTTAATAAATTGATTTTTGTTTCTCGCAGTTGCTTCGTTACTGAATTTTTAATATGAAAAATAAAAAAATTATGAAATTTTGTAATAATTGTTAATTATCTGAGCAGGATGTTATTTATTATGTTTCCTCTTAGTTGATGATAATATTAATTTTAATTTTTTTTGTTGAATTAATTTATATTTTCTTCAAATCAATTATGTAATGGAATTATATTTTTAGATATGGGACTTGTCAGATCCAACAGGCAAAGGATATTTGGATAAACAAGGCTTCTATACGGCCTTAAAGCTGATATCCTTAGCGCAAAACAATTGCGAAATGGATTTAACAGGTGTCACAGCTGAAGTGCCACCTCCAAAAATGGTAAATAAAAGAAATGTTGTTTTTAAGTTTTGGGATTTATAGAGTTACAAGCAGTTTATGTAAGGGTAGCGTAAAAATGATTTATTTTATAATATTTACACAAATTTGTACGGAAATTGTCAAAAATTCATGTTATTTACACAAATTTGTATGGAAATTGTCAAAAATTCATGTTAATTACACAAATTTGTATGGAAATTGTCAAAAATTCATGTTATTTACACAAATTTGTATGGAAATTGTCAAAAATTCATGTTATTTACACAAATTTGTACGGAAATTGTCAAAAATTCATGTAAAATTTGTACGGAAATTGTCAAAAATTCATGTAAAATTTGTACGGAAATTGTCAAAAATTCATGTAAAATTTGTACGGAAATTGTCAAAAATTCATGTAAAATTTGTACGGAAATTGTCAAAAATTCATGTAAAATTTGTACGGAAATTGTCAAAAATTCATGTAAAATTTGTATGGAAATTGTTAAAAATTCATGTTATTTACAACTATTTTCATTATATTTAGACAAATTTGTACATATATGTGACAATTTTCATTATATTTAGACAAATTTGTACATATATGTGACAATTTTCATTATATTTAGACAAATTTGTACATATATGTGACAATTTTCATTATATTTACACAAATTTGTACCTAAATATGACAAATTTTATTATATTTACATTGACAATTGCGTAAATGCACATTTTTTTGTACGTTATATGATGAATGTGTGATATTTAAACTTTTTGTGCATAAAAATGACATTTTACGATATTTACATGGATAATAGGGTGATATTTACACTTTTTTGTGATAAATGTGACAAAGTATTTTATTATTTTTAGGGTGATCCTCCACCTGTGCTTCCAGCCAATGAAGATTGGAACATAAAGGTAACTAACTGCCACTGAATATCACCCGGGATTCCTTAACATTTGATTTCATCAACAATTTCAGCTGGCAGAGCGTCTCAAGTTCGAACAGCTCTTTGAGTCTCTTGGACCAGTCAACGGAATGTTACCGGGGAACAAAGTGAAACCGGTCATGATGAATTCTAAATTGGCCGTCGACTTACTGGGACGCGTGTGGGAACTAAGCGACATAGACAATGACGGCTTTTTAGACAGGGAAGAATTTATTCTGGTGAAACCAACAAAAATATTAAACTCGACCCCATTACAGCGAAAAAATACCCCAAGTCCCCCTCTATCAGAAATCCGAAATAATGCCTAAAATTAAAATTAATTAACATAAATTTTTTTTCTCGCTATAATGGATCTAGTGGTATCATCGAAAATGTACTGAAACGTTTTTATATTGTGTTATTCAGGCTATGCATTTAATTTATCAAGCGTTGGAGAACCATCCGGTACCGACAACATTACCGTCCGATTTGGTACCACCGTCAAAACGGGAGAAGAAAGTTTTGGCTGGGTCTGTTCAGGTGTTACCCGTTTCAGCACCGCCGACCGACGGGGGCTGGGCCTCTTTTCCACCTCCTGGTAGCGCCTCTCCCGAAACAGATGTCGTAAATGTAACTAATGTAATGCAAATGTACGAAACAATGATTTTAACGTGAATTTATTTGATTGTATTTGTGGATTAGAGTTCTGTCAGTGTGACTGAGGTCTCGTGGGTGGTTTCGGCCGCCGATAAATCTCATTATGACGTAATGTTCAAAGCGGCGGATCTCGACGTCGACGGCTTTGTCAACGGTGCGGAGATCAAGGATCTGTTTTTGCAGTCTGGACTTCCACAGCCAATCCTTGCACACATATGGTGAGATTTTAGATATAAATAAGAGTGGAATTGGTGATCTTTCATCGGGTGTCAATTAAACGTGCCAACAATTGAACGGTCCGTCACATAAATGCGCGCCAAACAGTTCAATTTTCATCCGGTTAATTGTCTGCCCGTTAGTTTGACGCGCGTCTAAATGTTGTGCCGGTTAAATGTCATGCCTGTGAAACGTTCTTCCGGTTATTTGTCCGCATTTAAATAACATCGATAAACTGATGACCGATGGGGTCGTAATACGAAACAGTGGTACATTAATTTGGGGCCCTAGGTGAATGTCTATCATATTTAATGGATGATGTTGTTTTAGGGGGCTGTGCGACACAAAACAGACTGGGAAACTGAATACTGAGCAGTTTGCACTGGCGATGCATTTTGTTCAGAACAAGTTGAAAGGGATCGAAGTGCCGCAGAGTCTCACACCGGACATGATTCCACCATCGATGCGACCCAAACCGAGCATTGATGGCACAGGGGTAAGTTTTTATTTTTTTAGTATTAAAGTCCATTGAATGATAAGTGGCACTTTGATGGTATTTTATAGGATGCTGGTTCAACGAGCATATACAATAATCCAGAGTTGGACATGATCACCAAAGAAATCGAGGAATTACTGACGTTTGTATTTGATTTAATATTAGACAGTTTGCGATTTCTCGTACGAGATTTATTTCATTTCGAGAATGGCAAAAGGCGAGATATTGTTAAAAATCTCGTCCCTTTGTTCTAATGGTTTGACGAGATTTTTGAAAAATTTAGTTACAGATTGTCGTTAAGTTTTTGTCTCGTACAAGAAATCGCAAACTGTCTATTATTTGTTTGGAATTCCATAGAGAACATGATTTCTAGTCGATTTTTAGTCAATATTTAGTTGCTTTTTCGGAGAAACTCGTGGGAGCGGGTGTTTTCTATGGTTTCTATGATGACAACCCGGTTCTTCTTTTTTGATCTTCTAGAGAAAAGAAACTCCTCGAAAAAGATGTCTATTCCAAGAACACTGAGATATCGATGAAAAGAAGCGACTTGAAGACACTACAGACCGAATTGGAGACGCTCGCCGCTGCCATCAAACAACTGGACACCCAAAAAGGAGAAGCTCAGAAAAGACTCGATGACCTAGACGTACAGGTAACTTGCTCCGACAACCAAATCATCCTGAAACACCTATGGTTGATTAAACCCTCTAGTTTGAATGTTTCCTATTGTGTTTTTTTTTGTGGATATTATTATTTTTACCTTAGAAATCCTCCCTAGACCTTACTATGTGCGAAGTACGCAGGCAACTGGAAGAAGAAAGTGATGAGGTAGTGACACAGTGCACTTTTACACCATTTAGCAACTGCTTTTGTTTTGATTTACTCCCTTTTATGGCTGCCAAGTTTGGATGGTTTTGTGTTATTGGTGATTGATTTTGGGTTTTTTTTGGTAGGTTAATAAGCTGAAGGAGCTGGCTGAGGAGCAGGAGAAGTCGATTTGTGAACAGGAAAAGGATTTGAATAGTAAAAGGCAAGAATTGAATGATTTGAGGCAGGAAGAGACCAAGTTGGAACAGCAGATTGAAGGTGGCAAGAATCAGCTGAATGTTTTGACCAAAAATATGCAGGATTCACAACTGCACATTACTCAGGTAAATTTACCATATATACCCGCGTATGAGTCGATCCCGACTTAAAACGGGTCAAAAACCATTGACCCGCGAATTGGAAGAAAAATACCAGGATTTGGTCCAAAAATCCTCGACTTTATACGCGAGCATATACGGTATTCACAAATCACGTTCGTTCAACGTTCAGGCCACCCTATAGGTAGCCTATGGGGTGGCCTGCATGTTGAACGGACGTGATTTGTAAAATTCTAAAAAAAAAATGTTTGCGTCTTTGACCCGCGTATAAGTCGAATTTGGAACAATAGGCCTAGATTTGGTCCCAAAATCCTCGACTTATACGCGAGTATATACGGTAATTGCATTTTAGATGGGAAAATGTAGTGGGGCCCAGAGCCACCCATTTTGGGGGTCTAGAGCACTGGCTGAGGGGGCCCCTGAATTTTTTATTTGTGATTTTTTTTATTTATTTTATTTTTTATTTTATTCAGGCTAAGAATAAAATGAATCAGATGCAGGAACAAAATAAAAGGCTTCAGGACCTTGTGTTGCAATACGATTCAGCCATTTCGAGCGGCGATGTTTCGAGTATTAGCGATGTGTCTTTACAAGTGATTACGCCGGTCTTATCGGATGCTGATTACCAAAAGCTCGCGAATACGGTAGGGATTTGTGTTTTGGGGCAGTTGGCTCCATGTAATGGTTTTCTTTTTTGTCTATGTTGATGAATAGGCAACAAGTTCACCGCAAAGTATCCGTAGCGAATTTAGTGCCGGTACGGGCGATGAACAAGAAGATCCGTTTAAATCCAAAGATCCTTTTACAAATGTCAATGGGTTTTCGCACGATCCGTTTACGGAAGATGATCCATTTAAAAATGGTATGAGGGTTAAAAGAGGATTGTAGTAGGAGGAAAAACTTGTTTTTATTATGAAAATGATATAGGATTGTGTTTATTTAGCCAAAATTTCTTGAATTTCTTGAATATTTAGCCAAAGTGACTTGAATTTCTTGAATATTTAGCCGACTTTCTTGAATTTGTTGAAAATTATCAAAAATGTCTTGGGTTTCTTAAAAATTATCAAAAATGTCTTGAGTTTCTTGAAAATTATCAACAATTTTTTGAGTTTCTTGAAAATTATCAACAATTTTTTGAGTTTCTTGAAAATCTATTCAAAATGTCTTGAGTTTCTTGAAAATCTATTCGAAATATCTTGAGTTTCTTGAAAATCCAGTCGAAATATCTTGAGTTTCTTGAAAATCCAGTCGAAATGTCTTGAGTTTCTTGAAAATCTAGTCGAAATGTCTTGAGTTTCTTGAAAATCTAAACGAAATGTCTTGAGTTTCTTGAAAATCTAAACGAAATGTTTTAAATTTTGAAGATTTAGTCAAAATTTTTCAAGCGTTGTGGTAATTTTTGCCATAGTGACCGTAAAATCCTAGTTAGCCATTATTAAATAATACTTATTATTTTTTTATAAATACATAGAAGATCCATTTAGTAATGTCGAAGCTCCATCATTACCAGACCCATTTGGTGGAAAAGATCCATTCGCTGCAGTATTTGGACAAAATACACCAGATGTAAAAAAAAAAACAAAAAAACAATAAGAACAACACACTAACACATTTTTTTATTCCTCAGGTAAATGCCTCATTCGCTGCCTTTCCAGCACAGGCCGTGCCTAGCGGTAAAACTGACCCATTCGACCCATTCGGATTAAGCACCAGCGACACAAAATCCGAAAACTCAGTGAGTTCTCCCATTTATTCCGCCAACCAACCTCTAAATTACTCATTATTTCTAGGTTTCGAACGGCGACCCATTCGGTGGCGACCCATTCGCCCCGCCACCGGTCGCGCCTCGATCCGAGAGCCCAACGCCCGCTCTCCCGCCTAAAAAGAGCAAACAACCGCCTCCTAGACCGGCACCGCCGAAAAGTTCCGGAATAAGAGCGCCGCGGTCGGCGCCTCCTGCTCCGGATCCGTTCGTCGGCGCGGCTGTCAACACTAATAAAACTAATGACACGTTTGGTGCTTTCAACAATGAACCGTTCGATCCGTTTAATAACGCCAGTTCGGCCGCCAAGGACCCGTTCGCGAGCTCCGGTGAAGAAAACAGTGATCAGTTTGCTGATTTTGCTAATTTTGATAAGGTAAGGAAGTGATTGTTATGAGTAAATATTGATATTAGTGTTAATGGGGGTGTGGTTAAGTAAATTTGAATTTGTTTATTTTGGGTTGTTGATTAATTGAATTTCCATGTGAAGAAGTTGAGAAATCACTTTGTTGTTGTTTTTTTGTTTGATGCAACTTGAAACGGTGCCATGAATGAAAAGGCAAGTATTTGTAAGGGTGTTTAGTAGTTGTTAGTTATCGGAATCCCCTGCCTTGTTGCCAATTTGCTTGCATTCTGCTTTTCTGAAAACATTGATACAATGATGTTTTAAGTGATTTTTTTGCTAAAACATTGAAACAATGATGTTTTCAGTGATTTTTTTTGCTATAAACATTGATACAATGATGTTTTAAGTGATTTTTTTGGCTGAAAACATTGATACAATGATGTTTTAGTGATTTTTTTGCTAAAAACATTGATACAATGATGTTTTAAGTGATTTTTTTTGCTGAAAACATTGATACAATGATGTTTTAAGTGATTTTTTTGCTGAAAACATTGATACAATGATGTTTTAAGTGATTTTTTGCTAAATACAATGATGTTTTAAGTGATTTTTTGCTAAATACAATGATGTTTTAAGTGATTTTTTTACTGAAAACATTGATAAATGATGTTTTAAGTGATTTTTTTGCTGTAAACTGCAATATTTTGAAAGGTGGTGTTTGGCGAAAAGGCGGGGCGGGGGATTGCGGATGTATTATTTTTGATTATGTTTGTGTTTAAAGACCTTTTGTGTTAGACAGTTTGTACACTTTGTGTGAATAATGCAATCATCTAAAAATTTAATAGAAAGAATATGTGGTATGGGAAATA
The DNA here is from genome assembly GCA_000239455.1 of Strigamia maritima. Classification (NCBI taxonomy): domain Eukaryota; kingdom Metazoa; phylum Arthropoda; class Chilopoda; order Geophilomorpha; family Linotaeniidae; genus Strigamia; species Strigamia maritima. The sequence goes on from JH429682.1 coordinate 92,300, forward strand.
ATAAATATTGCAAAGATAACAATTAAAAAAATAGAAAATCTTGAGAAATTTGATTCAAAATTGGCTATAATTAATAGATAAAGTAATGCTGCTCTTCTACTATTGTTGAAATCCTAGAAAAATACATATTATGACACTACAAACACCCTGGATTGTCTTGTTTTTAAAAATAAACAAAACTGCAATTTTGGTGGCCAATTTTCTTAAATAGAAGTCTGGAACTTCATTATCCTTATGTTCTGATGTATCATTAGAAATACAGTATCACAGTACACCACATTAATTTAAAGATCGAAAAATTGGTTACAGTTAGCAGTTTTGAGGTAGTGAAAGCAAATTTGGACATAGTAAATTGCACATTGTGAATTGGACATAGTAAATTGGACATAGTAAATTGGACATAGTAAATTGGACACAGTAAATTGGACATAGTAAATTGGACATAGTAAATTGGACCTAGTAAATTGGACATAGTAAATTGGACCTAGTAAATTGGATATAGTAAATTGGACATAGTAAATTGGACATAGTAAATTGGACATAGTAAAAATGATTGCACACAACAAGTGAGTAAAACTGTCTATTATTTGGTGTTTGGTGACTTATCCTTCCTTCTAGTGCGTTAGTGGTGGTGGTGTGTGGGGCATGTCTGAAGACGATCAAATCGCTTGGGCCACGACCGATAGTCTTCGGATGGAACAGGATCGGAGACAAGAAGACGCTGATCTGGAACTTGCTATCGCTTTAAGCCGCAAAAACGGCTCTGCACGGTCAGAATGCTGAGCTTGATTATCCTCTTCTTTTCAATTAAGAAAAAACATTTGAAAAAAAAATCTTCCAGCCAAGTCTACGCTCTGCATGCAACGCAATCGGAAAACATTTTATCATCCAAGTGCTTCTATTTTCTAAAAATTATATTTAATATCCACAATTATTATTATTGTTATTATTATTATTATTATTATTATTATTATTGTTATTATTTTTGTGTATTTCTTTTCTGTTTTGTAGTAGGTCAACCCTTGACTGACCTGAGGAATCGAGGAATCGGAAAAAAGCGACATTTCTAGCAGAAAGTTTTTAATTTTATTATGATTTAATCTTTCTTAACTAATTTATGTGAATAATGTGTCATATATGATTAAAAACTAACGCGTGCCTAAAAAAGAGCTGTAAAGATTTGTGCCATGTATTTGAAAAACAATGCTAAGCTTGTTTTCTTATTATTATATACAGTATCATTAATTTGTAAATATCTTTTTCTTCTTTTTTGGGGTTTTTTTTTCTATATAGGTTTAATTAAGAATTTCTATTATTCTAATTTTGTTTTTTAAGTTTTTAATTGTTTTTAAATTTGAATAAGTAGACAATTGTATTATTTTTATTGTTTTGTTTGTTGTAAATTTCAGTTTGAGTACAAAACATTAAATTTGTGACATTCCCAAATAAATAAAATGTTGAAATATTAATTGCAAAATTGATAATTTGGTAAAGAAAAAATTGCATTGTTTAATCTTTAATTAGGTACTCATATCCAAAATGGTGCATATAATATACAATACAATACAATACAAATTTGTGTAATTTTCTAATTAAAAACAGACAAATGATGATACATGAAGCTTTAATAAGAACAAGAAGTGCTTATTTAATCACTTTATTTTAGCATTTGTTATGGTAATTAGTTATTTTAGATATATATTTGCACTTTAAATTGCACATTTGTGGGATTTAGAAAATGGAAAAGTGTTTTGGCTCACTTAATATTAACAATGTTGTTGGCAATACTTTAATTTCAAACACTTTCTTGACCAATCCTGACCCCCAAAACTATATCCTAGTCATTGTCTCATTTTATGCTACAAGCAAAATTGTGTTATTTTTCATTTTTTCTGATCCTTTGCTGCAATTTATAAATGATGTTTTTTAATCAAAAAAATTGTAATTAATTTACATGAGATGAAATTTGATACAAAATGGTTAGTTTATAATTTATTTCACTTTCATAAAGTGATTTTTTTTCATTTTAGTTTTGATCTTTAATGCCTGGATGATGATTCAGTGTCTGTCAAGCTCCAGGTGGTATCATCATCAGTCATCAAACAATATTTTAGAAATTGATATTTTAAATGGTAATGAAGAAGTTTAATAAGGATAGCATCCTGTAATGGAGGATAATTCTCTAATTAATAAAAAAAAAATGAATTTTCTCTGAGATGAATGATTATAATTGCTGAAAATTAGTGAAAATCAAGTTTGTGTACACATTTTACATTTTTGTGTGTAAATTTACAGATTTACACATGTACACAAAACTGTAGGTGTAAATATATTTACATTTTGAACCAATAACCTGTGGAAAAGAAGCTGCTTATTGATTTCAGAGTTTTAGTATTATTTTTTGTCACTACATGGCACTTTGATTAGTTCGCTAAAAAACCACAGTCAATTCGAGCAGCACTGTATTGATCATAATCAATTTTTGAAACAAATATCATCAAATGTGAACCTTTGTCATGTTTTAGTTCCCATTGGCCATTTTTAACATTTTATTGGCTTTATTCCTCAAACTTTATTGTTTTTTTTTTAAACCGTTTCTAAAATGAAATAAAACTTAAAAAAAGGAAAATAAAGGTTGAAAGAAAAAGGTTAATTATGGTAAAATATATTCTTCCTCTTTCTTAAACTAAAAAGATAAAATACAAAAATGATTGGCAGCTTCAATACTGCCTTATCATTGTTCTATCCATTGCAATGTGTACATATTTCAAGATGACAATGTATGAAGTCATATGGATTTAATGTTGTGCACGAGTTTTTAGTTTTTGTTTTACAAGTTATTTGTACATTCAGCTAAGGCGCTAAGTTAGGAGTTTGTTCTTGTAAAAAGAATAGTAATTCCTATTTGCTGCTTTATGACTCGTTTTCTTTTTGTAACGAAAAGAAAAAATGTCCATTTCAGTTGTTTCTGTGTAAAATTGTACTGTAAATAAATTGCACATTATTCTATTTAGTGGAAATCTTCTACTCATTTGGCTCAACATAAATACAGCAAACGGGATCGTTCAGTTCAGAGTTTAGAGACAAGATGACGTCACTCAGAATAAAACCTGCAAGGTACTTAACCTTACCGCAAATGAACTGGAAATAAATAAATAAACACCGCAACTAGAAAAACAAAATTTATTCACAAAAGTACACTGAAAATAATTAAATAGCGCCTAGAAATCGAATAGGAAAAGAAAAATTTAAACAATTATAATTATAATCGTATTTTATAATTCACAAGTGTACTAGAAACCTTGCAGCCATTTAAAGCCGGCATGGGCGACGTGAGCGAAGCGATTCTTCGCTGTTTGCTTGATAAAGATGCGATTGATTCTCTGAATTTAAGTGAAATATTGAACGAGAATCATCAGAAGATAATTGGATGCCTTAAAAGTCTTGAAACATTAGGAAATGTAAGGATCATGCAATTAATTCAGTGTTGTGGTGGTTGCCACATGGCAACTGATGCAATTGGATGAAACAATTTTATTTTAGGTAATTGAAAGTGAACCACAAAGTTCAAAATGCTGGGAATTAACAGCAGAAGGAAAAGAAGTGTCATTGAAAGGCAGTCATGAAGCTTTGGTGTTTCAAGCAGTTCCGGAGAAGGGAATCTCACAAGTTGAATTGATTGTAAATGCAGATTGTTTGTTTTCTAGTTCAGTTGTGCTAATTTTTTTAAAAATTTTTTTTTATTGTAGAAAATTGTACCAAATGCTAAGGTTGGTTTCAGCAAAGCTATGAGTGCAGGATGGATCCAGATTGATAAATCTGCTAATGATGGGCCTAAAGTGTTGAGAAAAGTATAATAAAATATTTTGATTTTGATTTTTTTGATTTTTAAATGTGTTTTTTTTCATTTTTTTAGGTTAAGGAAATTGAGGATGTTGTGCAGAAGTATTTAGTTGCTGTTGAAAATAATAGGATTAATGAAGTTCCTGATAATCAAAGACAGGAGTTGAAAAAGAGGAAATTATTACAAGAAATGTAAAATATAATTTTTTGATTTTTTTTTTTTGTTAAATAAGAATTTTATTATTATAATTTTGTTTTTTATGTTTTAGATTAATTAAAAGTTATTTAGTTAAAAAAGGTAAAGATTTTACAACTACTATTACTAAACCCGAAACCGATATTACACCGGAAATGATTGCAAAGTAATTTCAAATGATTTTTAAGTCGGTTTCAATTTTGTTTAATGAATAATTTTATTTAGTCAGTCATGGAAAGAAAAAAAATTCAAGGAATATAATTTTAATGCACTCGGGGTAGAGCCAACTTGTGGTCATTTACATCCGCTGATGAAAGTGCGAGCTGAATTCAGACAGATTTTTCTGGAAATGGGGTAAAAGTTGTCAAATTTTGTGAATTTCGATCAAAAATTTGTCAGATTTAGTTGAAATTCATCAAAAATTTGTTAAATTTAGTTGAAATTCATCAAAAATTGTCAAAATTAGTTGAAATTCATCAAAAATTTGTCAAATTTAGTTGAAATTTATCAAAAATTTGTCAAATTTAGTTAAAATTCTTTAAAAATTGATGAAAGTTAGTTGAAATTCATTAAAAATTGATGAAATTTAGTTGAAATTCATCAAAAATTGATGAAATTTAGTTGAAATTCAGCAAAAATTAATGAAATTTTGTTGAAATTCATCAAAAATTGATGAAATTTAGTTGAAATTCAGCAAAAATTAATGAAATTTTGTTGAAATTCATCAAAAATTGATGAAATTTAGTTGAAATTCATCAAAAATTGACAAAAAAACTTTTGACAAATTTTCTTGTTCATTTTTCCAAAAAAATTTCCAAAAAATATAAATTTTAAAATTTATCTTAGCTTCACCGAAATGCCAACCAACAACTTCATCGAGAGCGCTTTCTGGAACTTCGATGCCTTATTCCAACCCCAACAACACCCAGCACGTGACGCTCACGACACTTTCTTCGTCTCCAAACCTGCCAAAGCCACTCAATTCCCATCAGACTACGTACAACGAGTCAAAACAATGCACGAAGATGGCGGCCACGGCTCCGAAGGGTAAATAAAAAATATCCTACTCTAAAAACTACAATACCAATAAAATCCTCTCTAAAACAGATACAAATACAACTGGAAAATGGAAGAAGCAGCGAAAAACCTTCTCCGCACCCACACAACGGCAGTGAGCGCCCGGATGTTATACAAACTGGCGCAACAACCGGAATTCACCCCTGTCAAGTACTTCAGCATCGATCGGGTATTCCGGAACGAGACGTTGGATGCGACACATTTGGCCGAGTTCCACCAAATCGAAGGGGTCATAGCGGACCGCGGTTTAACCCTCGGGGATTTAATCGGCACTTTGCATGAATTTTTCAAGAAACTTGGAATTTCGAAGTTACGCTTTAAACCGGCTTATAATCCGTATACTGAACCGAGTATGGAGATTTTCAGTTTCCATGAGGGACTTGGCAAGTGGGTGGAAGTTGGGAATTCCGGGGTTTTCCGACCGGAAATGCTTCTGCCGATGGGTTTGCCGGATGATGTGAGGGTCATTGCGTGGGGGTTGTCGTTGGAGAGGTGGGTTTTGGGGTTTTTTTAGTGTTTTTTTGGTTTTTATTTATTTATTTATTTTTTGTTTATAGGCCCACTATGATTTTGTATGGAATTGATAATATTCGAGATTTGGTCGGACATAAAGTTGATTTGCAGATGGTTCGGGATAATCCGATCTGTCGGCTGGATAAGTAATATATATTTTTTTTTTTGGAAAATTTTATTGTTATGGAATTTATTTTTAATAATAATAAAATTTTGTTGAAATTATTTTTGTTTTTTTTATTTATTGTTTGTTTCATTTTAGAAAGCAATTTCACTTTAATACGTAAATTTAACATAAAAGATGGTAATTTTATTAAGGTTTTTATTAGTTTTTGGGAAATTTCATAAAAGTGGTGGATTTTATTATTTATTATTACAATTTTACTGGATTTTGTTTTGCAAATTTTTTATTTGAGTTTACAACATTTTTCACTCACTTGTTACTTTTGCAGTTTTTTTTACAGTTTTTTCACCTATTTTTACAGTTTTTTCACCTATTTTTACAGTTTTTTCACCTATTTTTACAGTTTTTTCACTTATTTTTACAGTTTTTCCACCTATTTTTACAGTTTTTCACCTAATTATACAGGTTTTTCACCTATTTTTACAGTTTTTTCACCTAAGTTGACAGTTTTTTCACTTAATTTTACAATTTTTCCCATTTCTTTTTAAGTTTTTACATTTTACATATTAATCAAATTATTCCTACTTGATCTTTCTTTAGGTCCTCACCAAAGGATCCCACCAAACGACTCCAACAACTGGAATCCAGACAAGAAACCATTCTATCATCCCTGACCAACTTATGCAAGGACATCAAACAACTTCAACCACCTACAAAACCCACATTCACCATCCACGCAAACCAAAACAAACCCCCACTCTCCCTAATCATCCTCCAAGAACTATTCAAGCAGAAAATCCACTTCATCAACCCCTCGCAACAATTCCTCAAACCGATCACCACCGAAACCAACGACAAAACGGAAATCTCAATCAACTGGGACACTCAAACCGACATCTATTTAACGACCAACGAGACCAAAATCCAAGGCGAGGTCAACGTCATCCGCTTCGTAGCGCGACAAATGACTCCATCGTACGACTCTGACGCCATTTTAGCCACAATAATCGACCAATGGCTGGATCTGATGCACACGTCAGTTTTACACGGCAATAACAAGGAACGAGCTGCAGTTTTAAGATTGCTTAATGCTCATTTGGGTGCTAAGAAGTGGCTGTTGGGAAATCAACACTCGATAACCGATGTGGTCATGTGGAGCGCATTGTATCAGACACAGAGTGTTGATACTGCGCCTAGTAATGTGAGAAGGTGGTTGGTTAATTGCGGAAAGTTGGAATGTTATAAACATGCAAAGGAGTTTGTTAAGGTTATTGAGAAAAGAATGTAAAAATTATAACCGGAAATAAAATACGTTTATAAGATAAAAAGGTTTATTTTAAATATGTAAAGTATATTTTTTGGCATTTATTTGGCTAAATAGTTGGTGGTTTTTGTTTTATTTTTGAATAATATTGCTAAACAGAAGGAATTTTGGTCGTGATTGGTACATTTTGTGTCCTTAGATGGCGATACTAACTAGAAGACGTTGCTCAATATTAATCGGAAATGTTATATTTTTTGTCCAGAGATGGCACTGTTCGGCAATTGATTGTTTAGCAAAATCCAGTTTGTGCGCTAAGCACTAGATGGCGCCAATGTTTAAATGAGATTGTGGTAAATGTGAAGTTTATACTTAAAATCATAGATGGCGCCCTAGCCCGAATTTTAGCCAAAGACCACAATCCTGCTTGGATTGTAGTTTTTGAATTAGCCGATACTATATTACGCCGGCCAAAAAAAAAAAACAATAAATGTTTACAACACACAGCAAATATTTATTTTTATTTACATACGGAACAGAATATAATAATATAATATAATCCCTACTTTTTAACATCAATTTACCACAATGTTTGTCAAATTTAAAAAAATTCAAAAATCAATTTACCACTACAACAAATCCTCCACAAGAATGGCGAAACTCCCTTTAAAAAAAAAATAAAAAAATAAAAAATTTAAAATCACAAATTACTCGTCAAAATCCGCGTAAAAACTTGATTAATCCAAGCTTCCCATCGACTGATGACCAGGACCATTACCCTCAAAAGAACCCTGACGCACCCCATGCTCACGGACAAATGCAAGAAACAAACAACGATAACGACCGATTGGCCCCTGATCGAGAAAGGGAAACAAAGCGGGGAGCCTGGTCAGGGCATGAATCCTCCTGGGCTAAGCCAGTTCTCGATATGTGACCGAGGGCTATCCTTACATTTGACGGACTTAACCTTCAGTCCCTAACATTAAAATTAAACGGTGCTGTCGAGAAGGATTTGTTGAGATGTGGATGCTGTTAAAAAATCAAATAAAATGACATTAGTAACCAAAAATTTAAAAATAAAAATAAAATATTTGACAAAAATTGTGGTTAATAATCCCCTCCAAAAAAATATTAAATTTAAAGTGACTGATTGAGCGAAGTTGATCTTCGAGCGTGGACAATAATTCGGAAATTCAATAATGGCACCGTGCAATGAAGACAACTTTCAGCTTGCTTTCCTTAAAGAAATAAAAAATAAAAATAAATGTCTGAAATAAAAATCTTAAGTCAAAAAAATGTTATTGTTAGAAAATATACCTAGCCAAGTACCAAGATTTTGGTTATTAACTCCCAAAATATTATAATATAGTTAAAAGTAACTGATGTCGATTTTTCAGTCACTTTCCAGCGTAGGAATCAGTTTTTCCTTGATTTTTTTCGATTCAAAAATGGCGCTGCGTAGGCGATGATGTGTTTATCATGCTCTTCCTTTATAAAAAAGTAAATTTTACGTCAGAAATAAAATTGCATGCCAAGAAATTATTAATTTTAGAAAATATACTTATAACTTATCCACAAATATTTTAACAAAAAGAAAACTCTCTAGGATTACGGAAGATTAAATTCCTCAAACATGACGTCAAATCCGCGTCATATTATCACAGAATATTGTGTTCTTCTTCCCAGAATCCCTTATTTCCGGTGACTTGCGTGCGAGGCGGTCTGCTTTCTAGCAACAACTATCGACAACTACCGCAATTAAACTTGCATTGAGTTCGATTAGCGCCGTCAGTTGACGGGATATTTTTATTTATTATTACAATAGTACTTTAAATACAAATTACAAACATTGTAAATGAAAAAAGTGAAGTCGACATTTTTCCAACTTATTTTTCAGAAAACAATTCCTTTCACAAAAAATCCATTCACATAAATTGCAGTTTCGACTAGATAAATAACTTATCCGCTATTCTCATTTCACTTGCGGAGGTACCCCTGTTGTGGTCGGTTCTGTTGTTGTTGGTAGAGTCGTTGATGTCAAAGCGGGAGTCAACGTAGATATGGCAGCAGTTTGAGTGGTGGTCATGTGTGTTTCCAGATTAGGGACGTGAAAGAAATATAACTGAAAACAAAAAAAGAACAATTTTTTTTGCTTTTGTAGTAAACATTTCTCTTGTTTTTGATGTCTTTTTGTGAAAATTTATATTTTTTGACGTTTTTGGATTAAAAATGTCAAATTTTTGACGTTTTTGGATTTAAAAGATCAAATTTTTGACGTTTTGGGATTTAAAAGATCAAATTTGACGTTTTTGGATTTAAAAGATCAAATTTTTGACGTTTTTTAACAAAAATATCAAATTTATGACGTTTTTCAATAAAATTTTCATATCTTACCAAAAATCCCGTCGCCAGCATGAAATGCAACGCGGCTATGATGACCATGACACTAATTGACACCTTAAAAAAAATAAAAAGTCAATAAAAAATAAAGAAAATTGTTTATTTTTCGTTACTTTTCGCGAATCGTGAGAAACAGTTGGCCAAAACGTCATAAGTAAAACGGTTCCTGATAAAATAGACCCGATAACCACCAATATCCACTGTAAAGCGCGCACTTGAATGACCCAAAAAATGGAAAGTGGAACGTAGACAGATAGGGAATAACCGTAAACGCAAATGATCTCTAGAAACGTGCATCCATGGCCGGCATTGCGATACCAAAGGAAAATCCAAATAAGTAGCGGTGTCAAACTCGCGTAAGCGTAAATTGTGGTAGCGGATAATGTTACTAAAGAAAAAATATTTTTGTTATTAGAAGAAATTTAAAATTTCCTAGAATTTGTTTCGTTTTTAATTTCTTAGCCTTTTGAGATACAATTTTCAATCTAAAAATGAAAATTTGATATTGACCAAAAATTTGCATTTTTAGACCAAAATTTGCCATTTAAGAGACTAATTTCAGACATTTTTAGACTTAAAAAAATTGACATTTCTAACTAAAATTTAATTTTTAGACTAAAATCTGTAGTTTAAAGACTAAAAAATAAATTTTTTTGAGTCAAATTGGACTATTTATGCTCAAATACCAAACACAAAACAATTTCCTCCAACTAATCTATCTTATCAAGTATCAACCTTTCTGAAAGTCATAATGCCACAAGTAATTGCCCGAATTAGCAACCGTTAAATAATTGGCTAAATTCCCCATAATGGCCGTAGTAAAAATTAAAGTTGTACAAATCCAAAATGGACCTAAAAATAAAAAATAAAAAATAAAAAATTAAAAAAACACACAAACAAATCCCAATATATTTCATCATTTTTACCATATAAATCTGGATTAGGTCTAATATGATACTGCAAATAACTCATCCCGGGCCTCGGTAACATGGACCAGAAAATTCTCCGCAAAACGTCATTTGTGTCCACGTTAAAAAAGCTCTGGTAATATTCGAATGTCCATACAGATGGCGGTTTTTTTTCACCTAAAAGCTGTTGCACAATTTCGAAATTACAGACAAATTTTTTTTAATTCGATAAATTCGTGTTTTTACGTCCGAATGTTCGGTGTCATCGTCTATGGAGTCGGGAAAACTCGTAAACATGTGTGTTTGCTGTGGTTTTAATATTTGAGAATCATCTCCGTAGTTTGAATCAGTGAAATCTGTTAATAAATGAATTTTAATGAGTTAAAGTGACATAAATCAGTTTCGATTACGAAATTAACCTTGAAATTGAAGTTTCACATCCGCATCAGATTGGCCACTCGACTGAGAAATAAAAATATATATTTTAATGTTTTATATTGTCGTAATTACGAGTTCATATGTTAGAATCTACTCAATGTTTACCTCCACGTCAATTACAGCCGCATCGGACGACGCCATTTTCAAAAACGTGTCACTGTCATGTGATTTCTAAAACAAATTATCATAAACAAAAATTAGAAATTATACAAATTGATTTTATTGAATTTTTCTTATTAAATAGAATTTCACTTTTAATAAAAACCTAAAAAATAATTATTTTTAGTTCTATTGAGAGTCTGGTTCCACGTCTGGTTCCAAATAAAAATGGCGGCGAGTGTGAAAAAACTTCCATTTTTCAAGTTATTTACTAACGTACAATTACCAGAGAAATTAAAGGGTGGTAGAATAGAAAAAATACGTAAGAGATGTACAATTTTACACATCAATACCAAAAACTAACTTTATTTATTCAAAATTCCCAGATAATTATCTACAAGCAGTTTATTCAGATTACAAGACAGTCGTCCTCGACACTTATCAAGACTGCAAAGACGCGCCAACCAAAGCTACTTTTATATTTTCATGTAACTAAGTCTGAAAGAAATAATTCTCCACACAGAAAACTAATTCTTTATTCAATTTTAGGCCTCGGATTCGGTTACTACGCTTTGAAAACAAATCCAACCGAGCAAAGCTATCGCGATCGACTCCTCCTAAGCGCCAACCGACTCCTCTTAGCCACGCCATCAATTCAAAATCCTAAAACAGATGATTACTTAAAAAACATTTTCCGAAATTACAACGAAGGTTTAATCCGATACTTCAGTTTCGGCGTTTTCTCTATCATCTGGGTCGACAATTACGACTCCAATTGCGACGTTTTCTCGGCCCAATGTTCATATTTAAAACCAAAATATTTAAATTTCTACACACGAATCATCGATATTGGTTTCCTGGATCAATGGCGCATAATTAAGTGGAAAATGATCGATTATGACGTCAACCCGGAAGAATGGAAACACGAACAAATAGAAGAATCGATTTATGATAAAATATTATCGATTATTTCCGATTCAAAGACTAAAATACAGCAAATTATATGATAAAATAAACTATTTCCTTTACTCGACACATGTTTTATTATTATTAACTAAAGTACAATGCGTTTTATTACAAAATATCAACACTTGAAAGTATCCAGTTGAGTTCCGCCATTTTTGGATTTGAGAAACAACCTTCATAATTGTGTCTTTAGATCGTAAATAAAAACGAGTTATACTTGTTAAATACTACTGTGTTTTTTATGGTTAGAATAGCTTTTCGATGTCGCTTCTGAATTCCTAAAATTAAAATTATTTGATTTTTTTGTTGAAATTTTGAAATGACGAATTGTTGGTTAAAGCTAAAAATATTTTTCGAGGTCCTTTACCATGTCCTGAAAGTAAAATTTTGTTTTGTTTATTTATTTATTTATTTTTTTTGATTTTGTTTATGGGAAATTATGAGTTTTGTTACGTTTGGTTCGACGGTTGGTGCATATCGTTTCACAGGTTGACCTTGTTTATCAATGAGAAATTTGGTGAAGTTCCACTTGATAAAACTGGAAAAGTAGATAATTTAAGATTACGGTTTTCTTTCTTTTTTGGGGGGGTATTTTAGGGTTGCCAAGCGAGTTTTTTTTATACCAAAATTCATTTTTTTTAGTAAATAATTTTTTTTGGTAAAAATTCATTTTTTTTTTTGGTAAAAATTCATTTTTTTTTTGGTAAAAATTCATTTTTTTTTTTGGGTAAAAATTCATTTTTTTTTGGTAAAAATTCAATAAAATTCAATTTTTAACATTAATTCCAATGTTTTCTAATCAAAACGAAAATTTTTAAACCGAAATTGAATAAAATTCTGTTAAAAATTGACTTTTCTCCTTCAAAAAAAATCCAATAATTTCCATATCTAACCACGCAATCTCCCCAGAGCTACCATTCACCCATTTTCAATCTCATAAAACCACAAAACCTAGCAACCCTAATCCATACTTACTCTCCCAAAGTTCCTCCTTGCTTATGCTTCAAATACTTAAACAGAGGATGTGCCTCATCCCCATTAACTTTAATCTTAGAAAACAAATCGAAACTAACATTAAACTGCTTCAAAAACTCTTTTATTTCCGCCTCCGGCCAAGGTTCCTAGGAAAAAACAACAACAAACAAACAAATCGTAAAAATCGCATAAATTAAAAATTTTAAAAAAAAAAAAAATCGATGGGTCAAAAGTGCAAAATTTCCAGTTTTTCCAGTCTAACTAAAATCCCAATACCTAAAAACCTCAAAATTATCAAAAACCAACATCATTTAACTAAAAAAACCACAAAATCCATCAAATTTCGCCTTTTATCGCCATCCAAAAATCAATTTCACTGCATTTGCGCCATTTACAAAATTTACACAAAGCCGTTAAAAACGCCATCTTTGATTAGATTACAAACATACCTGGTTGCCAAACTGGTTGCACGGAAAGGCCAAAATTCGCAGTCCCTTTGATTCACCGTACTTTTCATACAGATCTTGCAATTGCGGGTACTGCTTTTTGGTCATGCCTCAGAGACACGCCACATTTACGATAACCGCAACATGGCCCCTACATAAAACATGTTTTAACAATTTTTTCTGAAGCTTTTATTCCATTTTATACCGATATTTCTCCAAGGAAACTTCATTTCCATCAATATCCTTCGCTGAAAAATCGTAAATTGAGCTGGCATTCTTCCAGTCGGAACCGGCCGATGCCTAGAATAGAAATTTTTAAGTAAATGTTGAGTTTTTTAAATTAAATTACTCACCATGATTGAAAAATGCGATGATAAAGTCCAGTAAAGACCAGAAAATGCGCCCACTAGCGCAGGTGCTGCTGAATAGGGAAATTATATAAGTATGGGAATTGTTCTCTATGTAGATTGGAAATTTGAGTCTGGTGATGGATGATGTAATTTTTATTTTTTTTTAAATAAAAATTAAAATGTGTGCTTAATGTTATGTAAGAGTAATAAAAGTGATAAGGTGAAAGGTGCGATACTGTGTGCTTACCGATGACTGCTTTTTTAAAAGATATCATTCGTATTCTATCGTGTATATTACCCTGACCTTTTGTTTTGGTGAAAATAGTGCTGCCTTTGGTGGCGAATAAAGAAAATAGAGATAAAATATTTTAGAAAATATTATTAATAAAAATATTATTTCAATTTTATTCAGGCTCGTTAAAAGTTAAAATTAATATTGCAAGTTTTAAACTGTTTGCGTTTGTTATGGTTCTAGTTCCTGTTTGACTCCATGGTTAAGAGTTTTTTTATTTTGTTTTGTGCTGTTTTAAATTTTAATTTTACAATATATTAATACAGAAAATAGTTTATTTCGATGTTGTGAACATAATTCTTTTCCTTTACACCATAATATCATCAAATACTTTTAAAGAAGGTGACAGATTTTAGATTGTGTCAGTTGCTGTGTTTACAAACTTCGTCACTAGAGTTCGACTGGGGTGTCGCATCGCACATGTTGTTATTGATTGCCGATAAAAAGAAGAATTATTAAGGTAAATTAATCAAACCTAGAATATAAAATAATACAAAACATGAAATTGTTTATTAAATCATCTTTTTCTAGCTTTAACCACGAATTTCGGGTCAATCTAAACCTGTTCACGACGACCGTCTATTAAAATATTGACAAGCAGAGCGCATTAGGCCTAACATGGACGACGACGCAGAAACTTATAAATTATGGCGGATTAGGAAAACAGTGATGCAGGTAACGTAAACACATCAATGACACCATAAAAAAATCATATTTTTTACCGACACTTATTTTATTTACGTCAAAAAAATATATTAGTACCGGAAATGCGCAATTTCAGTGATTTCTGTCGTTTTCTGCGCATGAAAACAACAAAAAAACTAAAATTTCGATCAATTTTACTTGAAAGAGAGTAGAAAAAAGGCAAATGAATCGATTATATAAATCAAATTAAATTAATTTTCACCCGCCAGATGGTGCTTGTGTATTTTGGCCAATGGCAGAGAAAATTTTTTGGGTTCCATAACAGAATTTGAGCTCATTTGACAGTGAAGCAGAACAGAATACTAAATATATATAAAAAGAGATGAAAAATCGAACACTTTTTATCTGCTTTTGAGCCCCCTGCAGCCATTGCTTACGACTGGAGAATTTTAAAGGGAAAATTGATGGAAAAAATTGCACAACCGGAAAAATAAAACCCAAATATTGATTTAAAAACCGAAAAAAATTAAGAATTTCGATTAAATAATACGGAAAATTGTTACTAAATTAATGGATCAATGAATTCATTAATTTTTTAGTAAAAATTTAAAATAACGTGGTAATTTTGCACTATTTATGCAGGAAAAATGCATAATTCAGCGTTGATTTGGAATGTAAGGAGTAAAATTGGATGTGAATGCACATGTTAGATGAAGAATTTAATAATAAAAAAGAAAATGTTTTTGGGCTTTGGATAATGATAAAAGATGACATGTTTTAGTTATTAATAAAGGTTGTGTATGGTGTAATCGTGATTCATGGGGAAGTAAGGCTAATGTATGGGGCTGCCATGTTTGACATGTGATGCAAAACAATTTTTTTTGAGGTGGTTAAAATTTTAGTTTGAAAATTGGATTGGATTTTTATTAATGATTTTTTTTGTTAGTTGTGCCATGATAGAGGATATTTGGTTACCCAGGATGAGTTGGATCAACAATTGGAGCATTTCAAGTCGCAGTTTGGTGATAAACCCAGGTGAGTTTTGAATTTTTTGTTTGAGGTGGAATTTTATTGTCAGTATCATGTTTTGTTTGAATGGTTAAGAATTGAGTGTTAGGGGCAGAAATGTCAGGTTTTACAGCAAGTTATTTTGTTTTTATAGCTCGATTATTGTTTATAATGTAAAAAAATATCATTTTTACAGTAGAATTGTCATTATTTTAGTGTAAATTTTTGCATTTTTTCGTCAAAAGTATAATTTTTAGTGCATTATAATTGCACTAAAAACAAAAATTTACACTAAAATAATGACAATTCTACTGTAAAAGTCTTAATTTTTACACCAAAGTTTTGATTTTCAGTGCAAATCTTTGCATTTTTACAGTAAAATAATCATTTTTAATGTAAATATTAGTATTTTTACAGTGAAATTATAATTTTTAGAGTAAATTTTTGCAATTTTACATAAAATTTAAAATTTTTACTGTAAATCTTTGCATTTTTACAATAAAATTATAATTTTTAGGGTAAATCTTTGCAATTTTACAGTAAAATTATAATTTTTAGGGTAAATCTTTGCAATTTTACAGTAAAATTATAATTTCTAGTGAACATCTTTGCAATTCTACAGTAAAATTATGATTTCTAGTGAAAATCTTTGCAATTCTCCAGTAAAATTATGATTTGTATTGAAAAAAGTTCATTTTACAGCAAAAATTTAATTCAATGTAATATCTACAGCAAAAAAAGACAATTTAAGAACAAATAATTGTGTTAAGCACACAAATTAACCAGTAAAAAATAATTTTTCTAGTTACTTTTTACACACAATTTATTCATCCTCTTTAAACATCATTTCTACAACAAAACCTTCACCATCACAACAAAAAAAAAATCCCTACAACAAAAATAATCCCCACAACATCAAAAAATCTCATTGTCCTAGAAACAATTTCTCCAGCAAAAATTTCATTTTTTTTTTTACTTTGAACTTCTTCGCTCTGCCTCAGTTCCAACCTTGACCTTGAAACAGAGTGAGGTCAAGTGGCCCAAGGCGAGAGGTCAGTGGAAAAGAAGAACAAAGAAATTGGTTTCTTCTTTTTAAACTCTCTGTTTGTGTCCAAGCTCCTTCTTCTGGAAGCAGCAAAAGATATTTTATGACTTTTCTTTAGAATTTGGGTTAAAGGAGGGAGAGTAAATTACATGGTTTGGATAAATTATTTTCAACCCAAAAAAAAAAAAAAAAAATTGGTTTAAGGGGGAAAGGGGAGAAAGATGAGAAAGATGAGGGACAAGTAAAGTGTTTTCTGTCTTTTAAATAGTGGGGGGTTGGTTTATTTGGCTGTCAGGACCTGGGAATGTGTTTGGAATGGAGGGAGAAGGCAAAGAAAAAATCTAAAGGGTAAATGGTACATTTCTGGGGCCGGCAAGAGGAAGTGGTACTAATTAATTATTAATGGGATTTAAAGTTTAAAGGTTTTTACAAGGTTTTTGTTGTCCCTGGTAGGAAATTTGAGTTGAGTCAACAGCTGCAGTTGATTTTTCTTGTGTGTGTAGTTCAAATACAGCAAAGGAAATGGTTTGTTTTAATGGTTTTAGTTTGGTTTGGGTTATGGAAGAGTTTGGGGATTGGGGGGCCCATGTGGTTGAAGTGCTTCTAGTTTGGGAAGTTTGAAATTATAAAAAAAAAAAAATTATTTGGGTTTGGTTTTATTGAGAAATATAGATTTAGGGATCTAGAAATTCATTTTGAGTTATTTGGGGTCTCTTGTGCTTGATGGGCCCTTGATTTATTAAATTAAAAAATATATTTGGGTTAATTTTTGATTTAGGAATGTATAGTATAAGGTCCCAGCTGTGATTTTGGCCAGTTGGGGACCATATTGTTTAGGGGTTTTTGGTTGGTGAGTGCTGTAACTAATGCATTACTGTGGGATTTTGTATTTCTGGGAGGTTCCAAGTATTATTAGATGAATATGCGGGCCCCAAAAGGGTTGTGTATAAGGTCTTTTGGTAAATTCAATATTTTGTTTTAAGCGGATTTGCTATAATGGTCTTGAATTGGCATTGATTTTATTGAAAAATTAATCGATTTTGAAGGAAAAAAATTGTGTACAATGGAATATTTATTGTGGAATTTGTTTGAATTTCTTAATATTTTGTTGCTAGCAGTCGGTCAAATACATTATATAATGTTGACTAAAACATGGTTCCATGTTATTATAGTTATTAATAGAGAAAGCAGATGTGTTAAGTTCCATAATGAGGCTTTAGCAAGTAGGAGCAATATTAAAACTACATTAATTATGTTGCCACATAAGACACTGGAAGTGAAAATTCTCAATTCAGGGTTTTTCCAAGATCTAAGATGATCGATTAAGTTAGTATAGTATTTATAATCAGGCTTTGGCCGATATAAGAATTTATCAATATTTATCAATATCGACTAATCCAAACAAAAAAAAATCTTTTTTTTTCTTGTACAAAATATTGGACATTGGTAAAACCGTTCAATGGCGGCACATCGAACATCAGCAGAAATGAAACCCGCATGAAATAGAAAATTAAGTAAAACTATCCGATTTTACGCCCGCACGAATTTGTTGAGTCCATTGAAACAGCTGTTAAAAGGCTGCAACCAATGGGAGTTTGGGAGTATAGTTGGGTTTTCTAAAGATTTTCGTAAAACCTCAACGTTTAAATGGCTGACTGGGGACAATTGTGGTTTTAACGATTTTAGCTGCTTAAAACCAACTTTACAGTTTGCACCGAGTCTCCCATTGGTTTTTACATTTCTGGCAAATTGTTGCAAGTTTATGGAGTTATGGCAATGCTGTTTGTTGGTAGTGATTAAAATATGGGGGAGAGGGAACAGTGAAAGGTGATAAAACATGATATTTAAATGTGTACTGTGTATCTTTTGAAATGTAAATACTAAACTGAAGCTGGTTGGCTCGGCTCAATGGGGAAATACCATCCTGCCCTTCCCTGGCAGAGAGTGGTATGTTCGAGGCAAGACCGATTCCACTCTGGGTTGGTAACTGCATTTGGCCTTGATACAAGGTTAGGTTTGTCGCTCTCGCTGCAGTTTAGGCTTAAGTCTTTAGCAAGTTTCAGTTGCAAGTGATAAACCATGGAAATTTCATTTTTTTTTATTATTATTATTATTAGTTTGGATTTTTTTTCTCTTTTTTTGTTATATAATGGCTGAACAAGGCTGGGGTTTGATTGTTGAATAAATGATTTGGTGGAAAGCCAACAAAAGTCTTTTGTTAGGTAATTTTCAATGGAGTTTTTATCATTGCATAATTTGGTAAGTAAGTATTGAATTGTGACCTTTCGGCAATCAATATCCTAATTTTTTGGTTTTTGGAAGTGGTTATGAAGTTTGAAACGTCAATGGCCACAAGATACTTCAAGAAGTCTACGTCTCAAAGATATACTCATCACATGGATGCGGGACGTTTCAAACCTTATCCAAAACTCATCTTCATCGAAGAGTTCTGATGGACCAGGGGAAGCAATATTTTTTGGTTTTTGGACTAGGGATAGAGAGAATCAGCGTAAGCACGAACTTGGGGTAGAGGTTCTATTGGCCATGCTGTATATCTGGTCCTAAGTAATAAGAAATAAATAACACGAGAACACTTTGAAATTAGATTGAAATCAATGGCGTTAACGTTCTCATCACATTCGTACTTGGTGAAAAACAAACAGCCTAGACCTCATTGGAGCCTGGGCCAGGAATTGAACCCCGATTTCCCAATTGCCGGTCAGGTGCTTTACCATTAAGCTACCTGGGGCTCCAACAGAAACAGAGACTGATATGTTACATATTCACCACTTCTCCACCTCATTTACAACTTGATGTTATTTATTAAACGATATCACTTTGTTTGCTATGGATAATTAAATCACTTGGCCAAGTAACCCCGAGCAGGGAAACTCATAGATTTCGGACTTGGAGTAGAGAGGTTTACCGAGGTAAGCGTGGACTTGGAGTAGTGGGAGAGAATAAGGTTTATGGTGTAGCGCAGACTTGGGGTAGAGGCTCTATTGGCCATGCTGTATATCCGGTCCTAAGTAAACCCAAAGGTTTTTCTTAATGCGGAAGTCGGCAACGACTTTTGTCAGTGGAACTACGAGTTAGATGGCTTGGATAAACAGTTCTAGGTTGATTCTGTATGTTTTATTTGTGGCCAATGCACTTGTGTGAAGACAGGTGATGGTGGGGGCAGGTGCTGTTTTAAATGTATGGAGTTTAGTGCATGCAGGTACCAAGAGGAAAGCATTAATGAAAAAGTAAAGCAGATGGTGCCTCATAGATTGTTGGGTTTAATTTCTTGTATGAGTGAGTGTGATTTGCACTGGTATTATCTGTTGTGAGAATTATGGGATAATAGGTTTCATCCTGTATCCTGTTTTATCCCTAATTAACTACTGAAATCCTGTTAGAATTTAATTCTGTATGGTTGACTTGGGAGGGGGAAAATGGTCTTACTTTTTTACCTTTCATGAGTTTGCATTTTCTTAATTGCTAGATGTGTGAGAGGTTTTAATGCCATGTGTTGCAGTTGTTAAGTTTCATTAAAATCAATACATTTCAACTATTATTGAAGGGATTTTTTCTTTTTATTAAAAAATTTAAGTTTGGGCTCTTAATTTTTAAGTGGATTTTGCTTTAGAAGGGATTTTTATGGTAGTGAAATCTGTTACCAAAAGCTTTAGCAGATAATGGGACTTGGTTATTATGTATTGTAATTAGCAGTCACTTGACTGTGATTAGATGAAATTGACTTAATATGGATTTATGGCAGTTTTTATTTTTGAAATCGGTTGATATCCATTCTTGGAACTATTGGCAGCCATTTTGAATGATATTTCTAGACATGTTTTATACTAAAAGACATCATTTTGGAAATGTAGGGGCCCTTGTATATCAGGTTCTTCACCTCTTGTGTGAGAACAACTTTTGTTGTCAGCTTTAGGCATATCCATATGCATTGGCTGGATGGTTGATAACTATCATGCTTTTCAACTGCTAATCGAATTTGTTGCTTTCCAATTTGTGGGTTCTATTGTGTGCATCTTGAATGATGTCTCTTTCTATGTATATTCAGATATTGGTCATGACCAAACATCTTCTAGGGCTTTCAGACTGCACGATCTGCATGAAGAATTAATTTGAGGTTAAGATTAGAGCAGATTGCACTCTGGGATAGGAGTGAATCACTTGCATTATGTAGACACATTTGTATATTCATTAAATTGTCCAGGGGAAAGTGAAAAGATGTGCCAGTGAATATTCATGTCTATTTAGTCCATTGGATGTGAAAAGAAACCACTTCCTGTGGATATTATCCCAACTTTTGAGTCTAAAAAGATTTCTTGCATGTTTACTGGTCTCTAATATTTTTATCAACTAACCACTTGGCTGGAACTTTGGTCATTTCGTGTCATACATGACATCTAAAATGGTTTTGTCATTTGATGTAGTTTTAGATAAGAGTTTTCCAAGGATATCATATTCATAGAATTGTGGGCAATGAGGTATACAAAGTGACCTTAATGACTTCTTTTCCCTTCCATGATTCACTGCATTTATGTAGATTTTGAATATGCTTTGTCTGATAACGAATTTACCAATACTAGCCACTTAGCCAGTTTTTTTTGGAAACACAATTTCCAAGTCAATTTTTATTCACATATTATGATTGGCATAGCTGGCATAAACAGATCTTGTCATAACACTTCCAAAAAGCATATGGCATAGATTTTTAATCAGCGTCTTGCAGTGCAACGTACCTTGAAATTTCAAAAAAAAATTCTTGTCTTTGCGCCGTAAAGAGCATTCTGGCTAGATTCAGAGTGATCTTATTTGGTCATTTACAGTCAAACTTGTGTGGTCTGGACATAGGATGGGTCCCAAAATTGCGTTTGGTCCACAGAGGTCAAATTACTACAGATTAATATAGAATATATCATATTCCCTCGGAAAGAACGGCATGCCAGATAATTTGAATTTTCCGGCATTTTGTCCATTTGATTATTAATTGACCAGTTGTCTACTTGTCAAAAACTGGTCAGACTCGTAATTACCGGCATGCTGTTGTTTCCGAGAGAATGGGCCCCGCCAACTCTGTCCCCGGAATGGACAGGTTGTTGGGTTTGGTCGGCACAGTGTCCAGTTGACTGTATTTAGTTCCGTTGCTGCTTGAGATTAAAATTTCCATAAGAGAACGGGATTGTTGACCCAACAGTAGCCTGGTGTACATGTACACCGACATCGGTTGGTTCTACATCCAGACTATTGTTTCCGCTTGAAATGCGGCCTATGTATTACCTGATGTACTTTCCTCCCTATTCCCCCAACTGAATATAACCGTCCCTATAAATTAAAAATGCACAGAAATGGGTCCAGTGGGTGTGATCTTTAATTGATTAGATCCCCCCCTGGTACCTCCCTCCCTTTAATCTCTCTTTTCCACCTAGTCATCCCCTCCTGTGACTCATCTATGTATAGATTCCCTGCTGTTGCTCTTGACTACCACGTTTTACCCCTTTGCACTATAGAAATAAAAAAAGATTTGACTTAATGGTTGGACAAGCTGTTATTGTATTACTTGACAAGTTCACATAGTGAAAACAAAATGGCTGATGATTTGATACAAACTCATTTAAATTTGATTATCAAGTTGAATTTCTTTTTTCTCATTTCAGTGAACATCGACCGGGCAGAAGCGATTTAACAGTTCTAGTGGCACACAATGATGATCCCACAGGTAAAACTAGTTGTTCCCCATAGAAATCTACTCGAATATATTGCAGCCATCCGATCCAAGGTGGATGCCAAAATCCTTGATTGTTTTAATGTTGTCAAACCCACTGGTGTACCCAGCAACTAGATCAATTTAGCCAGTTTTCAATCAATTTTGTAATTGATATTTTTGGATGAGATATACTATGAAACCACGCTTTAGTGCCCATGGGATTATATGTGGATTTAAGCTCATGTGTATTTAAGCCCAAGCCTAAAAATCGGCCTGCTTGATGTTTTTTCATAGGTTAAAAATGGCGGTTTTTTGATTATAAGCCCCATTAAAACCAATGGGCTTCTATGCGGATATACTCATATAAGCTCATGAACGTATTTAAGCCCAGGGCCCGCTTGACTTTTTTTCGGAAGTCAAAAATGGCGGTTTTTCGATAATAAGCCCTGGGCTCTAAAGCGTACCAGGGGTGGATCGACCGGTCAGGCATTAAAAAAAAAATTTCTTGTGGACATCCACATTGCCTGATGTCTTTAGAGGCTCAATGGGCCCCTACAATGGCTCAATGGATTCCTGGGTCCTTCATAACACCAAAATTTTGAGGAATATGAGCAATCTCTGGGGCCGAATTTATCTTGATTCACTTCTGCATACAACTAGAAGCATAGGAAATGTTGCCAACACTACGATCTGTCTGGCTTTAAGACTTTCTTCGGTCAGTGGACATGGACATGGACATGGGTACTTCTGGGAAGGCGAGTTTAATAACCTATATCTAATTTCAACATGCACCATTATCAATATAGCCTAGCTTTTTAAATATAGGTGTACTGTTGCATCCTGTTTTCTCCTCCTTGTGATGAAATAATTTAACGGGGATTCCACGAATTCTAACATTGAAAACATAATATCAATGTCTGTAATAAGACAAATATGTTTGTTTGCTATTTGTCAAACATGAGATTCTGATATCAATCTGGTTCTAATGTTACACAACACAACACAACTCATGTCGAAATGTCAGTTTTTGCACCTGGCATAACAATATACAAATAAATATTAATATTTATTACCATCTGCTTGGAATTTATTGTATTTTATTTCCTCAAAAGTGTCCAGAATCAAAATGGCTGGTCCATGTTGTGATGGTACATTGTTGAAATGTCGAATATTGTGATTAGTTATGAGCGCAATTATTATTTTTAAACTCTAGTAGGTCATTTGGGCTGAATATTGGGGAGGCTGGATCAATGGGCATTGTAGTAAAATGCAGTGGAATGATGTGATTTGTTGGAAATGCGCGCGCAGTAATGACTACTATTTCCCTTCCTTTCCTTTCCGTGCATCATTGTATGGAATTAGCAGTTGATCCCTTCATAAATTTCCTCTCCCCCTTCTTCCTATATTGAGAATTGGCCTATAAATGACGTCATTGCCTCGTGTAATTTGCAGATCAAATGTTTGTGTTCTTTCCGGATGAGCCTAAAATTGGGATTAAAACCATCAAGTTGTATTGCCAGCGAATGCAAGAAGAGTCCATTTCGAGGGCCATCATTGTAGTGCAGCAGGGAATGACTCCATCGGCAAAACAAGTAAGTGGCAGAAACAAATGGTTTTCGTGATGCTGTTTCATGCTTTGAAGGTGATCAATAGCTGGCCAAGATTTATTGGATAGAATTTTATTAAATGTCACTGAGTATTGCTGTTGGTTGGCAGTTTCACCCTGATGACCACAACATGATTCAATACTTGTGTAATATCCAACAACTTGACATAGAAGCGTCGCAATTTTAAGTCTCGAATTAAAATATTAGGTGTGTTCAAAGTCAAACGACTTATGGGACTGACGTGTCTGAGATGACTTATGACAAACCGGAAGTGTCCAAAATTACACCTGTCTTGAAAGGTGATTTATTGTTAAAGGGTTTATGACATCGCAGTTTTTATTGGTCCATTGGATCAAGCATCTTTTAAAAGCCTTAAATAATTTTTAAGAGATTTTTTGTTGAAGTTGTGAAAACGAGCAGATGAGAATATGAAAAAATAAAGGACCAAGCTCAAAAGAGCTTTGTTTGGGATACAAAATTATTTTTTTCAAGGTTTTTTGATAACTTTAAAAAATAAAATAAATAGAAATTATTTAGGCCATTTTAAGGGATGCCGAAAATTATTCAGGTATAAAATGTTTGATGTCGTAAAACCTTTTAAGTCACATCAATTGCGGCTTCTCTAAGGTGTCTTATCTTGCTTATCAATTAAGCCGGATTAGACTTTGAACACACCTTGTTTTGTTGGTGCAATATGATCGTAGAAAACTGCATAAACACAATATAATTTGCATTTTTTGCATGTGTTAAAAACCCATATTGTTAAACTCTGTTTTCAACACATTGCGAGAAACTCAAATTGGCTAGAGCCTTTTCCCAGTGATTGTTTAATACACTTTAAAAAGAAACGACTGTAAACGGCCATAATAATGACCATATTTGGTAGTTTTTGGTGGTTGTTAATACAAATTTATTAATTAATGTGCAAGCAAACAGGTTTCAACCAATGGGAGTTTCTCGCAATGTGTTGGAAACGGAGTTTATAGTGTACGACTTTGCTATAATGAGTTTGGATAGTACAGCGAATACAATAAAGTGTTCTTCGGGGCTGGAATATCCATGAATGTCGTCCTAATGTGATTCTGGATGATGTTCGAGGGTTTTTTCGATGAATATAAGATCCCGAATTGCATTTTATTCTATTCTGTAGAGCGATAAAGAATGATATAGCGAGATCTAGACGATTAACAGCTGATCAAAAACTCGGTAATCTTGTTTACTGTTTAGTGGCCGGATGCCCCCTCATTGAAATTCATTATTCAGCATTTTACTAAGCTGTATTGACTTGTACCCTGGCCCTAATCTCGCAAAATGTGGGCTGTAATCCTACTGGAGCATTGATCTAAAGTTTTCTTTTTCAGTGCGTGTTTTGTCGCACTAACTAGACTATCGATTCGAGCCGCATTCAAACTGCGACATACATTTTTGAATTTTTTGTCTCTTCAATGGTTGAAGAAACCAACATGTAAACGCAATGCGTGAAAAGGAATTTGTCGAATGCGATGTCAATAGCACGTAGCAGACTGCTTCTATGGTGTTTTAAACTGGCTTGCACCTGGGATTTTACATACAATGGCCATTATTTGCATTTGTTTGAGCTATTGTCAAGTTTTTCTTCATACTTATGTTACAGCATTACTAAAATTTCTTTTTATTTTATTTTTATTTTATTTTTTTTTATTTTTTCATCTGCAGTCTTTGGTTGACATGGCGCCCAAATACATTCTGGAACAATTTTTGGAATCAGAACTTCTCATCAATATTACAGAACACGAGGTAATAAAAAGCGAGCTGCATCGAGAATCAATGCGGGAAAAGAGAGACCGGGGTCTTAGTTTTATCTTCCATTTCCAATGATTTTCATCAATTTTTCTTTTTTTTTTTTTTTTTTTTTTTTTCTTTTTTTTTTAAGTTGGTTCCTGATCATGTAGTCATGACCCCTGAGGAGAAGCAAGAATTATTGTCCAGATAGTATCCTTTTTATACTGCTAAGTTGTTTTAGGGTTATGTGTGGGATGGAAAGTTTAATCGATGAAATTCTTATCGTGGAACTGCGACTATGGATTCTGGTTTGCAGTCTTGTGGGGGTTTTTGGAGACATATTTGATGATGTTTCAGTGAATTTAGTCAATTTAGACAATTTCTAATCCAATTTTAGAGCTTTTAGTTAATTTTTAGTAAGATTTTGGTGCTTTTAGTCAATTTTTAGTCAAATTTTGGTGTTTTTAGTTGATTTTAGTCAGATTTTGGTGCTTTTTGTCAAGTTTTGGTGTTTTTAGTTATTTTCAGTTAGATTTTGGTGTTTTTAGTTGATTTTAGTCAGATTTTGGTGCTTTTAGTTGGTTTTAGTTAAATTTTGGTGCTTTTAGTTGATTTTAGTTAAATTTTGTTGCCTTTAGTCAATTTTCTATTTTTTAGTCAAATTTTGCTCGTCATTTTCCTTAATTACCGGTTTCAGCAAACTAAAAGAATCACAGTTAATGAGAATTCAGTCTGGAGATCCAGTGGCCAGATATTTCGGTTTAAAACGCGGTCAGGTAAAAATTAAAATTCTAAAAACAAAGCAATAAAATTTAATTTTTTTTCTTTCTGAAGGTTGTGAAGATCATAAGGTCGAGCGAGACAGCTGGTAGATACATCTCATATCGTTTAGTTGTTTGATTTAATACAAAAATTTTCTAACATTTCAAATAAAAAAAAAAAAAAATAACTAAAAAAAAAAAAACATTTATAAAAACAAAATGATGATTCTTAATTAGCTCCACTTTAAAGGCAAATATGAAATGTGTGCCTGAAACAGGACTGGGAAAAAAAATTTCTAGGCCAAGATCGCTTCTATTTATAGATGTAAGTTTCTAAATGTGGATCGTCTACCATTTGGTGATTCCCTGGTCGAGTCCATGTTGGAATTTGCGCAAAGGGGGGCGAGCAACGAGGAAGTGGAAGCTGCTCAAGGTCGATTTGATGACGCGGTGGGGTCGTGGAGGTCAATTTGAAAAATGGTTTTCAGCATTTAAAACAAAGTATTGATTTGTATTTTGCAGATTGTTTGTGTGCGTTAAGAGTGCAACGATAATATTTGTTTTGTCTTGTTTGTTTATATGTCGCTTCGAGGTGCAAATAGGAATTTCCAGAAGATTTTTTTTCCCTTAATTTTTTGTCCAAAAAAGTCACAAAAATGTGTGCTGTATTCCCTCGGAAAGAATGGCATGCCGGATAATGACGAGTCAGACCAGGGTGCCGGATAATTCAAATTTTCCAGCATTTTGTCCATTTGATTATTAATTGACTAGTTGTCTACTTGTCAAAAACTGGTCAGACTCGTAATTACCGGCATGCCGTTGTGTCCGAGGGAATACGGTAGGAAATTGGGTTTCTATCTTGATGAAACCATGTTTCTGGCTACCAGATGGTAATATTAGTTGTTTGTATGTAAACTGCCATATTTTCCTTACATTTTAGACCACATTATTAATCGATAGAACTGTTCCGATTTTGTAATAACAAAGATATCCAATTTGGGCATAGGTTACTCTTTTCCCACAATTTGAGGGTCTGTGGTGGATTCTGGTTTTCTTGTAAACTAGTATCAACTATTGTGGTCAGGCTTGAAGCAAATTGTTGCTAGTTTCCTATTGATCAAAACCTAACAAATTCACATTGGTTTCCTATTGGTAAAGACTAGAAACCCATGAAACCTCTTCCAGGTTCCTGAAAAGTTAGTTGGGATGCAAGGTTAAAACAGGGAGCAGAATGCAAGTGAATAGAAGTGAATTTGACCACAATACCCACAGACCTTGAAAACTAACTTGTTACCATGAATAATGCTCATAGTTGTTGTTGATAAAATTCCTGATATTTCGTGCTTTGTCTGAAAAACTAAAAAAACCAGAAAAAAAACTTGTTTTTCACACACCCATTAATAATTGCAATTTGTTATCAGGTATTCTGGTTCTTATGTTTGTTAGTGGATCTTTTGGACATTACTATGTTGCCTGTAAATACTAAATATAAATCTGGATTGATATTAATCATTGATGGATGATTTAAAGTGGAAAGTATTGCTGAAAACCCCATAATGTCAGTCTTTGGTTTATTGCTAACCAATATTAACATGCTTTTTCACAATGAATGCATCATTTTAAACTCAATTTATGTCTTGACATTTTCCATGATTCAATTACATTCAAACATTGGCAGCCATTATTGTTCTTAATTGTTTATCATATTGAAAAGTTGAAATTTGTCTATATTAACATGTATTGGTAACTTAATTTTGACTAGAAACATGATTAACATGTTTTTCAACTTTAATATGCGCAAAACAGCAACAATCCAGTATTTTATTTGGCGCATGAACACGTTTGCAAGGTGTATGCAATCTATTTAAATAAAAATTCAATTGCAAAACCAGTCGCTAGTGGCACCACGAGACGTTAAATTTGAATTTAAACTAGTTGTAGTGAGTTGGTGTTGTGACAAATGTGTCTCCCTCGATTTGCCTTGTTTTTTTTTTTTTATTCTTTTTTCCCTCTTTTTCTTCCTCGTGGTCATTTCATCCCCTTGTGGACCAGTGAAAAGAACAGTTGAAGGGACAAGAGACGACACAAGGCGACATGGAGACTTGTCGAGGGAGAGGAAGAAGAGAGAAGTGCCAGGTGTGCTATTGGAGTAGCGGGGGGCGGTTGTCTCAAACCGGACCCCTCCCCAATATAGCCTCAGAAATGTGGAGCCATGAAAAGCATGTTTTAGTAACACTACTGGCATGGCTTCGCTTCAATTCTGCTACAATGGCTTGTGACCACGATTTATTCCCTCTTCTTGCAAACTAACTGCAGCCATTTTCTTTCAGACCCAGAGTTACTAAAGAAGAAAGTAATAAAAAAAATGGGCAAATGAGTATTAACATAAGACCTTTTTTTATTTAAATTTTGTCAAGAACGGTAACTGACCCGGGCATGGGACGGTTAAAAAGTCTAACGTCTTAGATTTGCAACATAGTCAATAATAGGATGTCGAAGATCCAAGGGAATGATGTTGAAGTAACGTTGTTAGCACAAATGTCATGGTTAATAAAATCCACGTATGACATCTAGGTAGTAGAGAGAGAGAGAATAGGGTTTACCGGCGTAAGCGGATACTATGGCCATACATGCCATTGACTGACAAAACCTCACATTAAAATTAGTAGAATTCTTAGGTATAGTCAAGAATTTAGATTTTGGAGATATATAGCATAGCAGTCGCATTTAAGGCAACATCGCAAAGGCCTACTTACAAGAGAATATCATATTTTTCTTGCATTTACAAACAAGTAAATCGAGTTTTTTGTGCAGTGGAAAGACACGCTAACTGTAAGTTAAGTTAGGGTTACGCAAAATGAAAATTGGGGTACGGTAAATTAAGCTTTTCGACATCGGTCGGTTTTGCAACCGGCTTGGGAAATTTGTTGATGGTAGAAAAAGCTGTTTGGAGGCAGAGGAAACTGAATTAGAATTTTTGAAATAAAAAACTACTCTACAATGATATAAATGTTGCAATAAAGAAGTTTGAAATTTATGGGATGAGGCTTTGGCTGTCATTTGCACTTGTGAGAGGGTTGAAATATTACTTTGAGTGTATAATTGTCATTGAAGTTAAATATTAAACAAATGGCAAGCCTTTGTAAATCAATCACATAGATGTCTATTGTATTTCTGTCTAAAAAGATATTTCAAGCCGAAGACTCTTTCGATCTTATCCGAAAACCATTTTGTGTAAAATTTCAGTTTACAAGATGTAAATATCATATTTTTCTTGCATTTACAAGCAATTAAATCTTGTGTATGCAGTTCATACACAAGCATAAAGCCTTGGATGTTGTTAACGCCTAAACCAAGATCATGGTAAGAGTTTGTATGAATTCTTTTGACCTTATGGTCATCATCAGGTTGTGAATGTCAATCAGTTTGATTCTTGTGTTGGGTTTTACACCACAAGGTTTTGTGTATGGATAGTTTGCTCTAAAATAGATTGCAACTTGGAAGTGAAATCTGTCAGAAAATGGTGGTGCACTGGGGGTTCTGCATCTGACCCTCCCTTAGACTTTCCCAGACTTTTGATTTATTGGGAGCTTTATTCTTTGAGGAGGGAAAAAATAAGATATTCCACCACAGTCACAAGACCTGTTACTATAGACCTTTATTGGGAGAACAAAAATAGAATGTGTGCAAATAAATAAATTTCAAGACTTTTTTTGATTTTAAATATTGTTTTTTTTTTTAATTTCAATTTTTTATTTTTTTATTTTTTTATTTTTTAGAAGATAGATAAAAATTGGTTGTTTACAAAGTTGGAAAGATATGTTCAGCTTGAAGTATTGACAAGAAAAATGGTTTTGAATTTTTTTTTTCTATTGGGCCTATTCTGCTGCTTTTTATTATCAATCAAGTTCAAGAAGGTTTTGTAGGGGTGAAAATGGGTAGTGAAAGATAAAGGAAACAATTTTTTGTGTGTGATTAAAAGAAGAAATCAGGTTTTGGTCACTTGGAACGTGATTACAAAGTAAAACATTATAAGTTGATGCACAAGGAAATTGTGCTAAAGTGTGTAATGTTAGATGTTACTCTGTGGTGTAATTAAATTGTAGGTAATGGGGTTTAATGTTTAATTAGTAGTTGGGTAATTCTTAGCATATGGTATCATGAAATAATGGAAAAGAATTTAAAAAAAATTGGAGATCTGTTTGTGGACTTATCATTTCATAATTTTTATCACAAAATGTAGAAAAACTGAAACTGGACATAAAAACATAGTTTTTAGTGATTTTTCAATAAATATTTATTGGTGCAGTTTTAGGGTAATTTAGGTGAAACATAGATGAATTTGGAAGGTTTTTAGTGTTTTAGGTGGGTTTTTCAAGATTTTTAGGTAAGATTCAAGGGTTTTTCTAAGTTTTTTCAAGGTTTTTAGGTGAGTGTGGAGAGTTTTGGGGTTTGCTTGAGGTTAAACTGATTATATTACAGTTAAATGGGTTTTCTTTGTGTTTTATTGACTTTTATTTGGGGTTTTAAAGTTGTTTTGTGTTTAGCTGTTTACAAAACACAAATTTAACAGCAAGTAGAATGAATTAAAAGCTAAAATAATTTTTTCTGCTTTTATTTTCCATTATAAAACCCAAATTTCAATTTTTTAACTAATCAAAATTTATTTTTTTTAAATAAAATAAAAATAAAAATAAAACAATTTTATTTCAAATCCATTACAACACAAAAATCTAAAAACCATAAAAAATAAACTAATAACTATTAAAAAATTAAAAAGACACACATGTCTGATTTTTACCTTCATCATTTATTAAAAGAGAAATAAATAATAAAAAAACAATACAACAATTTTTTATTTAACACAATATTTTTTGTAGATTAATTACTGAATAAATTATTGTTGAAAAGGACTACTACTCAACCATTATCCATTTCCACAGCTGGCCCTTACGAACACAAAAAAGGTGTTTAAAAAAAAAAAGAAAATAGAACGGGAAATAGCGAATGACAATCTCTATTCACAATAATTTATTTTTTCTTTCTTTTTTCCA
The DNA here is from genome assembly GCA_000239455.1 of Strigamia maritima. Taxonomy (NCBI): domain Eukaryota; kingdom Metazoa; phylum Arthropoda; class Chilopoda; order Geophilomorpha; family Linotaeniidae; genus Strigamia; species Strigamia maritima. The sequence continues at coordinate 123,785 of JH429682.1, forward strand.
CCGTAATGGCGTTTCGCCTATGGGTTTTTGCAATGCAACAGCCAACAGCCCAAATAATTCTCAGGCCTAGTTTTACCCGTAGTTCCTTGCGTGCCTCGCTTCGTTCTTTGTTCTCGGCGATAAGAGAAAATTGGCCACGCTCGTCGAGGCCCAACCTCGTCATGTTGATCTTCCCTATTGATCTTCAGCCATAGTAATTGGAGTTAGGCCCGAGTGGTCACTCCAGACCGTTTTCCAGGCGAACTGATCGATGTCCCTGCCTCGAGCTAGGTTTAAAACTCAGCAGGAATACAAAGAATTTCACCTTTTTCAACCCATTTTTCCATTTAAATTCATTTTTTTTAGTGATTTTACTGTGGATTTTGTTGTTTTTCATCATTTTATCAGTTAAATTGTAGAAAAATGATGAAAAAAATGTTGATGTTGTTGAATTTTTTATAATTTTTCATTCATTTCAGTGTAATTAAAGTGTTGTAAATAATTAAATCATTTAAATTATTGAAAAAAATACATTATTATTATTTTATTTTAAAATAATAAATAAAAAATTAATATTTCACCTTTTTTAGTCATTTTTTGGGTTGCACTTCAATTTTTTCATCAATATTTAATTATAATCAATTAAATTATCAAAAAAATGATTAATTTATACAAGAAAAAAACCTCAAAATTTCATTTTTTACCTTTTTTTTCCACTCAAAATTATTTTTTTTTACCGATTTAATTCAGGAAACATAAAAATTTATATATTTCTTTCCCATTAATTTATTTATAAGCCTAAATCCAATTGAATAACACAAAAAAAATAGTGCATAGAATAATAAATAAATAAATAATTAACAAAAATATCTCTATTTCACATGTAAATAAACTTCCTTTATAACGCTCCAACATAATATCCTACGTCTCCATTTTCTAAAATTCACAGAAAAACGAAAAAAAATTTAATAAAAAATTCAGTTACTGCTCACGCAAAATACTCCTCTTACTTGTCCTCACTCAGCCTGAAAATGACGAATCCTTTGGCCTGCCGCACCTTTGCATGTGAATGAAAAGCATGTGAAGGGATAAACAAACGCTACATATCCACATTCCCTTCCGAACCCCAACCACAATCAACACCAACCGGGGGAATTCCACAGGCCCCGAACCCAGCATTAAAAACTCCAGTGACGTTGCACGCAAGCGCAATGTATCGATTAAAGGATTTGACGCATGCGCTGTGATGTCATTTTTCAGCATGGCCGCGGCAAAGAAGCACTGCTCTCGGCTCGGCGCTTTGTTCGCCGATAGCGGCCAAAATTTGTTTGGAAACGAGGAGAAATTACTCACGATGCGCAACCCGGACACTCTATTGGATATTTCGGCCAAAGTGGTTGCCCAGAACATCCCGTTTCAACGGATAGAGGAGCAATACGACCGAATCCCGGAACCCGTGCAACGGAGAATAATTTATTGGTCTTTTCCTCGCAACGAGCGAGATATTTGCATGTACTCTTCGCTAGCAAAGGTTACGGCCAACTGCAGCGAGTATCAGAACCTTCCGTTTCACAAAGGGGTACGGCTACTCGAGACCGGATGTGTGGAAAATGTGCTGCAAGTAGGTGAGTACACACCCTAAAAGCGAGCCACCAATATGGAGCCTCGGCCGAGCAAAACAGCAAAAAGGGAGACACATTTTACCCGGTTTTTTCGCATGTGTATGTGAGCCCTGTTTTGCAGGTGGGTGCAATGCATTCCGATAGGCAAAACGGGTTTTCAGTGAGGCTCGAATCCGAGCTGCCTGTGTAAGGAGTACGGTTTGTATCATCTGGATTGAGAATTTCTTTTTTTTTTTTTTATTATAAATTTGGTTGTTTTTTTTGTTTTTTTTTTTGGTTTTTTTTATTTATATTATCAGATTATGGTTTTAGTTTTTTGTTTTTTTTTAGATGTTTTAGGGGGTGTGTTTTTTAGGGGTATTGTTTGTGTCATTTTGGAAATGTTTGATTTATTTGTTTTTCTTTTGTTGTTTTTTAATTTGGGGTTATTAAAGGTTTTTTTTTTTTGGTTTTGTTTTTGTTTTTTTTTTTTTTTTGGTGTTATTAGGGTCTGTTTTTTTTGTGTTGGGTATTGGGTGGTGTTTTAGGGAGTATGGTATGTGTCATCTGGAAAATCGTTTTTTTAAACAATAATTAATATTAGTTTTTAAAGGGGTGTTGGTCGTTTTTTGGTGTTGTTAAAGGGATATTGGTAGTTTTTAACGGTCGTTTTTTGGTGTTGCTAAAGGGGGATTGGTCGTTTTTTGGTGTTATTATGGGATATTGGTCGTTTTTGGTGTTGTTTAAGGGATATTGGTTGTTTTTGGTGTTTTAAAGGGATATTGGTTGTTTTTGGTGTTTTTAAAGGGATATTGGTCGTTTTTTGGTGTTGTTTAAGGGATATTGGTTGTTTTTGGTGTTTTTAAAGGGATATTGGTCGTTTTTTGGTGTTATTATGGGGTATTGGTCTGTTATTTGATGTTTGGGTTTTTTGGTTTGTTTTTGTTAGGGGGTTGTTATGAGTTTGTTAAGGGGTGTGTGCCACCTGGAAAATATTTCATTTAATTTTTGTCATTCTCATTAATTTTGTGTTGTTGGGTTTTTTTTGGTCTATTATACAGATTTTTGGTGGGTTTTGTGATTTTTCTAAGGCATTTTAGGTAGGCAGAGTATTTACGTCATGTACAATATACATGTTTTGTTTGATTGGGTGTTAAAGGGGTAAAATTTTTTATGTATGATTTGGTTTGGGTATTTTGAGAATGTGGTATTAGAGGGTGATTATGTAAAGGAATATGATTCATTAAAAAAAAAATTTGTTGTTTATTTTTAAGGTATTTTGTTCTGACTTTTGGTGTTTTTTGGGAAAATTTTTTTTTTTAGCTTTTGTAAGGGTTTTTTTTTTTTAATTATATGCATTTATAGGGGTTTGTGAAATATACTTTTTTTTAAGTCTTTAAATTAATTTAGTATCTGAATTTTTAGGTGCATATATGTATAAGGGGGTTGTTTTGGTATTTTATGGGATTTTCTTTACTGTAGTTTTTCTAACTCTTATTTTTTGGTGGTCTAAGGGTCCTTATTTTGGTTCTGGTGTTCATAAGGTTTTATTAGTGAATAGTTTACTGTTTTCATTTAATTTTTTTATATAATTTTAAATATGGATTTTTGTTTTTTGTTTTTGTGGGTTTTAAGAAGTTGTGATGTGTGGATTTTCTTGGTTAGGAAGGTGTTTTGTGAGCTATTTCTTTGAAGTTTTATCTGAATTTTTCTTTTATAAAACAACAAACAAGTAATACACTTGTTTGTAACTGTTTTCACACATGTGTTTGCTACAAAAACACATTTTAATCAAAATAGTGGGTGTATAAAGAATGTGTGTGGGAATTTATCTAGTATTTTCTTAAAATTACTGATAATTTTTTTTTTATTAATAAAATTTTCTTATTTTTAGCAATTATTATCTAATAAACTAAATTGGATCATGTGGTTTTTTTTCCAATAAAAAAAAATATTTTAAATTGTAAAAAGGTTGATGATTGCTTAGTTTTTTGATGTCAAACTGAATTCATAGCATTACTTAAGTGTTTGGTTGGTATGAAAACAGCTGGAAATGTGTTCATTTTTATAGGTTATATTTATTTTTGACTGCATTAAGGTGAATATTGATGGTTTTATAGGGTCACTCACTTGTTTCAAGGCTAGTTTTATTATTTGAGGCTATAAATTGTTGTTTTTTTTTGCTGTTTTAACCTAAAATTATGGTGTTTTAATATTTTAGCAATTTTTAAAGTAGGAAATTCAATTTATTTGGTTAGTTTTATTGTTTGTAGTAAAAAAATAATACATGTTTTGGTTGATTTTATTGGCTTGTAATTGTTTTATAGAGGATCTAGGGATGTTTTTCTTATTTTACAGGTGGTGTTAGGTAGTTTAAAGATAATTTTAGTTGTTTCTCTAGTTTCTATCATGTTTTAAGGCTGTGGTTTTCTTTTTCCAAACATGGTTTTAGGTTTTTACTCGTTTCAAACATGGTTTTAGGCTGTTTTTCTTGTTTAAAACATGGTTTTAGGCGGTTTTTCTTGTTTCAAACATGGTTTTAGGCTGTTTTACTTGTTTCAAACTTGGTTTTAGGCTGTTTTTTTTGTTTCAAACATGGTTTTAGGCTGTTTTTCTTGTGTTTAAACATTGGTTTGGGCTGTTTTATGATTTAAACATCATTTTAGTCTATTTACTCGTTTTTTTGAAAAGGAAAACAGCTTTTTTAAATATTGTTTTCATTATATTTAATGAAAATTCAGATGGATTTGTGCTGGTTCTTTGTTTGCGAACATTAAAAAACAGGTGTTTTAGTGATAATTCTTGCATGTCTCATGTTTTAAGCCGCCCCTTCTTTCAAAATTTCCATCTTTTTCTCCAATTGAATTGAAAAGAGGGGGAAAAAAACCGAGGAAAAACAAGTGGAAATGCGAAATAATCTGAATAAATGTCTGTTTTATTATCTTTTTATTTATAAACTGATGGTATAGAATACAGATTAAGTAAGCAGTTCTTTGTTTTAAGCATAGGGACAGGATATAACCCCAAGTAACCCCCTGTATGACCTTACTCATCCGTGCTTCCCGACATAGGGATCATTATGGGCTTTTAGGTGAGCTAGGTTTTACTTCTTTTATTTATTCTGCTTTTTAAATTCACTTTTTATTAGAGAGGAAATGGCTCGATTTGTTGAAAATGGAATTAATTTACTAGCGAATATTTTTTTAAATTTTTTTTTATTTCAATTTTTTAATTTTTTTTTATTATAGTTCCATTGAATAATTTAAGTGTTTTGATGTTTTAATAAGATATTTATTCATTTAGCTTTGTTTGTTTCTATGGTTTTTTTTTTCTGTTTTAATTGAGTCATAATATATTTTTCTATAATTTGTTATTTTGAATTAAATTTATTTTTTTTGTTACTTTTTTTTTTTTTAGAGGATTTAAGTGAATTATGGTCTGTTTTATACCCTTGACTGTTTTATTACTTATTTTCACCAGTTCAGGTTTGTTTGTGGGATTTTTGTGGTTTTGCATGTTTTAAAGTGATTGATGTATGTTCATTAAGAGATCACTGATGATCATGAATAATGATATATTTTGTAAATACATTTTATTGTATGTTGAATAGTAATTTCTTTTGTAGGCAGGGATCATGTTTTTGAGTTTTCTACAAGAGTCTCACACATTATGGAGAACAAAAATAGGTGTTAGGTGTGATTTTTAGGGTAGATATGATTAAATGATTAAATGATTGATTCTTACACAATTTAAGTCTAGACTTGCTAGTTTAAAGTCTAAGATCTAAAACAAAACAAAAATTAATCCTTATTTGACACTCAAAGTGAAATTTAGTTTAATTTTTGCAGGGTTTAGACCAAACATTTTGTGATATAGCATGTTTTTTGACCTGTTTAGACCTATATTATGTTATTTGTCTTATTTAGGTCTATACTTGACTTGGTTAGGCCTAAAATTGATTTTTTTGGTTGCTTTAGGCTCAAGCCTGTCCAATTATGTATGATTTAGGTCTAAACTTGTATTTTTTGACTTGTTTTAGGCTCAAGCCTGTCCAATTAAGTATGATTTAGGCCTGGCTTTGCATTATTTAGGTTGAAAATGATGAGTCAGACCATATTTTTCATTGCCATTAATAATATTTACAATCTTTTTTAAAGCCTATGATACACAGCTTCATTTGTATGAAGATTTAATGATTTATTGGATAATAATAGCAAACTGCAACCATTTTAGGATTGATGGTGAATCCCAACCACAAAGGTACATCATGCAATCAATAAACCATAAAACCTTAAAATTTACAATTTCTGAAAGGACTTAACCTTATTATACAGCCAATTCTGAACCTACTTTCTTCAGGGTGTATTTTTTTAGATGGAAAATGTAATTATGTATAAAAAAAAAATTATATGGTTAAATAATTTTTTTAAAAATCATTTTTTATTGGATCATTGTTGATATATCTTAGAAAATGATTAAAAAATTTGGAATGAGGTAATTGGCTGATGCTAATCATGGGGTTTTTCATGTGTTGAAAGGTGATTTGAAAGTGAAAAGCATTTTTTTGTGAAATGGAAATCGAGGCCATGCATTTGGATTATATTGCTTTAAAAAAAAATAAAGAGAGTTGTGTAGCAACCTAGTTTTGGCTTGTATTAGGCCTATGGGCAGGTGAGAGATTTGTGCCTAGCTCTCATGCTCTCTCACACTCTTAATCTCTTTGTTCATGTGTGCATGTGCTGTTGAAAAAGTTATTAATATGATTAAGGTACATGTGTTGTCCATTGAATTTAATGAATAATAAAAAAAGGTAAATGTACAATTTGTGCTCTGGTGGCTCAATGGCTGATGCATTGCATCATTTTAGGCTGGGTTTTAAATTTTAAAGAATATTGTAAGCTGAATTTGTTTTTAAACTATTTTGTAGACTGAATTTCTAAGGTTTTGGTCATTTTAGACTGAGTTTCTTAGGTTTTAGTCGATTTTAGACTGACTTGAGTTTTAATTAATTTTAGACTGAATTTCTTGAGTTTTAGTCCATTTTAGATTAAATTTTTGATTTTGGTCCATTTTAGACTGAATTTCTTGAGTTTTAGTCCATTTTAGACTGAATTTCTTGAGTATTAGTCCATTTTAGACTGAATTTCTTGAGTATTAGTCCATTTTAGACTGAATTTCTTGAGTATTAGTCCATTTTAGACTGAATTTCTTGAGTATTAGTCCATTTTAGACTGAATTTCTTGAGTATTAGTCCATTTTAGACTGAATTTCTTGAGTATTAGTCCATTTTAGACAGAATTTTTTTGATTATTAGTCCATTTTAGACTGAATTTCTTGAGTATTAGTCCATTTTAGACTGAATTTCTTGAGTATTAGTCCATTTTAGACTGAATTTCTTGAGTATTAGGCCATTTTAGACTGAATTTCTTGAGTATTAGTCCATTTTAGACTGAATTTCGTATATTTTAGTTTCTATCATGGCAAAATTTTTATTCTGGGAGTAAATTAAGCGCTTAATATGGTCTTAATGTGTGATTTAAGACTTAAATTGAGGTCTAATTTGTGATTTAAGACTGTATTGTGCTTGATTTGTCATTTAAGGGCCATACAAGTAAACTTATTTCTAACTCAAGGGTTAAATTTGCAATTTAGGAACATAATTTTCCGTGTAGAATCAAATTTGAACCTAATTTGTTTTTGCAGGGTCTAAAGTTAGGCCTCATGTGTAATTTAATACTCTAATTTTGGTTTAATTAGACCTGCAAGTACCTAATTTATGCTCAATTTGTGATTGGGAACTTAATTTAGGCTTAATTTGTAATTTTATGAGTTTAATTTAGAAGTAAATTTGGCTGTAGGACCCCAATCTCCAACGTAGGGGGCTGACATTTTTAGGCCTAATGGTCTAGGCAATCTATTTAAACCTTTAAGTTTTTTTTTGGGAGATTCAGCCATTTTAGCTGAACCTTGACCCTTTGTTGTCAGTTTTCATATTGTCATGTTGGGTGAGGTATAGTTGTGGTCATTACCCTCATGCATTTCACCTTTTGTTCATTTATGATGGAATTGAAGGGATGTGGGGGTATGGGGGTGGTGGAAAAGGATATTTTGGGAGTGATAAAAGGGAGTTGGGGACAAAAATGACCCTCTGTGGAGAGAGATATCTTAAGGGGTTTGCAAGAAATAAAAGGAAGTAGTAAAAATAGGTCTTAAAATGATGTAGATGTTGGAAAAAACTTGGATTTTTGTGTTTTTTTAAAAAAAAAAACAATTTTTTCTAAATTTAGGCATTGCTTTAGATAATATGTATGAATTGTATCACAAAATTGCTTTTGATGTGGGGAGTGTGAATTTCATGCCCAAATAATAGAAAATATTGAAAAAATTGTTTTGTTTTATGTTTTTGTGCTATTTCAGTTTTGAGAATTGTTAATGAAACAAAACAAGAAAACCAAAACATTTATGAGACTTGATGTTTTTCTTATTTGTGTTTTCACAACAATACTAAAGTCTGATTTGAAAGAAAAACCAATAATAAAACATTTTAAACAGAAATTTAAACCAAAAACCACAACAATTGAAGTTTTTTTTTAATCATTTGTTGCAACACATTTTGGTCACTTTAAACCGACGCCACATTGGATTTGGACTTTAGGTCGATCGGTAAGTGGCAACATGTGTTGTTTTTTGCATTGACATGATAAATTAATGCAAACAATGACACACAAGATGTTAAAAATGTACATAATGATAATAAATGACATCATAAAATGATCAATTTCAGTCTGTTTTAGTCTAATTACATGCATTTTTAATCACAATTAATGATGAAAACAGGTAAAAATAATATAAAAAAAGAAAAAATATAACAAACAATGAACATGAACATTGTTTTGTAATTTTCTAACAATTTTTCCTTTTTTTAATACTGATTAAATGTTTAAAATGAGCTGAGTCAACTGTTTATAAATGATGAAATATGCAGCCAGATAAAGATGATAAAACTCAATTGTTGACAATGAATTTTTTTATATTTATTATAAAAAAATTAATAATAAAAAAAAGAATTGAATGGAAAAATTTGTTCAATATGATTATTATTATATTTTTTTTCTCTTCTTCTTCCTTATTCAATTTGTTGAGTTTCAATTTGTCTTTTATTTGATAGAATATAATCAGTGATGCAGTTGAATACACAGATAAAACAGCTTCAAGTTGATAGGCTTAAAAGTTTACATTTGCTGTTTTTATATCATGTTGATTCTTTATTACATTTTTTTTTTGGTATATGGTATATCAAATGAAAATAGGCCTATTTAATGTGCAGAAAGTCTACATTGCTCCAGTAAGCTCAAAGTAATAGCTTATTTTAGGTTAATTTAGCTTTTTTCTGATTGCTTTTAGATCTATTTTTATACATTTTAGGCTTTTCTTCTTATATAAGTCACAATTTTGGCTTATTTGTATCAATTTGGCTTTTTCTGATTGTGTTAAGGTCATATTGTATCAATTATAGACTTTCTAATTGCTTTTAAGCCTATTTGTAGCTAATTTGGCTTTTTCTGCTCATATTTATGTCTTATTAGTCTTATTTGAAACCCATATTGCTTTTTTCTTATTTTACTCATATAAATTTTCAACAATTTTGACTTCTTTTAGATCTATTTGACAATTATAGATCACATTTTCCCACAACAATTAACCATTATTGCTAAACTGAACTATTTCCAATACAAGTCCATTCATTCCTGGCATTTTTTCTCTTTTAATACTCAGTACATTACATTCTATATAAAAAAATCTTATTTCTAAATTTCCCATCATTCATTTAAATTTAAATTTAATTTATTTTTTATTTTATGTTTCAATTGTCCTAATATGGGAGTACAGTGGAAAAAGGAAAAAGGGACAGGTGTTTATTATTGAAGCAGAAATGTTTGAAATGGGTGGCAGGAGATGCAAAATACCTGATGGATGACAATAGATGATTGTTAAACAACTTCCCTCACCTCTCCTAGCAATTTTATTTTTCCTTGTCATTCCCTACCCCCTTTTTCCTCTTTCAACATAAGGCCAGCACCTGCTGCTAACCATTTTGACCAGTTTGGGGAAGGAATTAAGTGGTCACAAGTGTCCAGTGGTCATTGGGATAGAGAATTTATTGCCAAATGGGATGGTTTTTTGGGATTTTTTTTGGGGGGAGGGGTAGATAAAGGGGCAGACATGTGGGGGGTATTGGGGTTGTGGGTGGAGTAAATGGGCTGGGGTCTGGGAAGGTTTTATGTGTTTAAAGTGTTAATTTTCTCTTTGTTTTGTTTTTTCCTCTCAATATTTTTGTCTTTTTTTGTGGTTGTGGTAAAGTTTGTTTGTTTGATAACAATCAGCTTGACAGTTTTATTGTTTTAAAACTTTTTGATTGTTGGTACCCACGAGGTTGAGTGACATTTTGATTGTTTTGCCATAGAAATGTGGCAGCAGCAGTTTGTTTGCTGTGAATTTGGCCAGTAGATTGTTTAAAAAGATGGATTGCTCCTGGTTTTGGACCATTATTAGATCGAAACCTAATGATGTCTAGTAATAAATTGTAAAAACATGAAATAGTACTGTTTTAAGCCTGATAGATCAGCTAAAACATAGATATATACGATATACAAACGGATATTATAACATCATTCGTACATTCGAATGCAGTCTTACAATATCAGAATTTAAACTCAAATATAGCACTTTTGGTTAGAATTTTATTTACCGACAGTTTAATTAGCACAAACAAGCATTAATCATTTTGAAACAATGCATCAAAACATCATTTTTAGTTTTTATTGCCACATAGCTAACATAGAAACACATGTCTGTAAAACTAGCAACATGAAAGGCCAATGTGCTCAGCTTAAGCTTATCCATCCTTCTATCTGTGCATCTGCTGCATTGTTGGTGATGAAGTGTATTTTTTCAGAGTACAGACATACATTCCTTATTCCAAAGGCATTTTCACACCATCTCTTGTTGTCAAGCTCAAGTTTTGGTTGGTTGTACATTGTAGCATGCAAGATTTATTGTGCAAATTGCACAATAGAATTTTGGAAGGCTGTAACAATACATGGATCAGGGTGCTCTTTAAGCCTCAGAGGCCCCTCTTATATTGCATTGGTTGAGACATGGCACTGGGGCTTTTGCACATTCACATGGCTCTTCTCTGCAGGGTCCATTGTGGAGAGCCCAGTGAGCTTGGGGATGGTTCCTTGGCTTGAAGGTGCCTTTCAGAGGTGCCTTGCCTTTGCTAGCTCCTCCTACCTCCCCATCCTACCTGCCCCCCATCTTTACCTTCTCCCCCACCTCTTCTCCTTCTCAGTCTGGCCAGCCAAAGGGCCCCCTATGTTATGGAAGAAAGGGCTCTTTTAAAAGTTTGGCTGGCTTGGCCTGGTTTGTCAAGCAAATGCAATGGCAGCCATGTTAAGATTGTTCCTGCTTTCCTTGTGCATCCATCTTTTTTTCTTCTTTTTTTTTTGCTGGTGTGTTTAATGGTTGGAAGGGGGCTGGCAAATGGAGAAAATATTGAACAAAAAAATTGAATAGAAATTTCAGTTTAGAAAAGATGGGCAATTTATTAAGGTTGTTGTGAATAGGTTTTTTTATGGGCAGCCATCTTGGTTTTTTGGAAAATATTAAATTGTAGTCTAGTTTTAATCTTTTGGACATTATTGCATTATATAATGATGTTTTTTCTGTTTGTTGCATTGTAAAATGCTGTTTGTTGCATTGTAAAATGCTGTTTGTTGCATTGTAAAATGCTGTTTGTTGCATTGTAAAATGCTGTTTGTTGCATTGTAAAATGCTGTTTGTTGCATTGTAAAATGCTGTTTGTTGCATTGTAAAATGCTGTTTTTGTTTGTTTGTTGCATTGTAAAATGCTGTTTTTGTTTGTTTGTTGCATTGTAAAATGCTGTTTTTTCTGTTTGTTGCATAGTATAATGATACAATAATAGAAAAAGGGGAATATTGGTACCGTATGGCATGCCGGATAATGGTGAGTCAGTTCAGGGTGCCGGATAATTCGAATTTTCCGGCATTTTGTCCATTTGATTATTAATTGACCAGTTGTCTACTTGTAAAAAACTGTCAAGACTTGTAATTAACGACATGCCGTTGTTTCCGTAGAATACGGTATAATTGTTGTTTTGAGTTTTCTAGATAATTTTCTAAATTTTGTTGTGCAAATTTTAAAAATGTTTAGAAGTCTCACGTAGCATGGCAGCTCAGCTCCCCTCGTTCCCTTTCTATTTTGCATGGGATTGTGTCTCTATGGAACTGATGCTGATAGTCATCTAGTGCTCTTGGGTCACCAATTGAATGCTGGTTGCTGAGTTAGGTCTATTTCTATACAGAGTTGTTTTCGAGATTGCTGGGTCTTGGTTTACAGCTGAATAGGATTTAGGCCTGATTATGAGACCAAATACGATTTAAAAAAAGTTATTAGGATCCTGATCTTGATCTTAATCCCGATCCTAATCGAGGATTTTGATAAATTTTATTAAAAGCGGGTTTGTGGATTGAGTCATCTCAAGATGTTGTTGAGATTGGCGTTGTGCTAGGAGGTATTGATGATTCGCAGCCTTATGGTAGAGTTGTAAACAAAGACGCTTGTGCTAATGCAGATTATAAGAAAATAAAAATAAAATGAGGTGCGGCTCCTGAGTTTTATTGACACGCGGAACCCGATAAAATATTTAGGCCTAATCAAATCATGAGCTGTTAGGGAAATTGTGTTAGCCAGCTTCCTTCTTCTGCTCCCAGGTGGTGCTGAAGGCGATGTAGGGTTTTTTAGATTTTTAAAAAAAAGACCGATCTATGTTTTAAATTATCAAAATGGCTTCCAGTTTGGTCACACTTGATGCTGATGCATTCATTGGATTATTTGAGAATTGTAATTTTGACACCAGGAGAGAAGTACGTTGACTTTAGTTGGAAATTCGGACACCAGATGAAAAATACTGTATTATTTTTTTAGAATATGATGAGTATGGTGTGTTTAATTTTCAATTTTGACACTGGTTTAACAGAATAGGGTATTTAAACTCTGTTTCCAACACAGTGCGAGAAACTCCTATTGGTTGGAGCCTGTTTACTTGCACATTAATACAAATTTATATAAATTTGTATTAAAAAACCACCATGTATGGTCATTTTTATGGTCGTTTATGGTTGTTTTTTGTTTGTTTAAGTTCATTTATGTCTGTTTATGGTCGTTTATGCCCTTTTGTGGTCATTTTTCGAATTATTTTTTTGAAGTGCATTAAATAATCGCTGGGAAACGGCTCTAGCCAATGGGAGTTTCTTGCAATGTGTTGAAAACAGAGTTTAGTTTCTAATTTTGACACTTGGTTGAAAGTATATTCACATTAGTGTTCACACCACTCTGTAACGTAACACAATGCATCGTGGGGTTAAAATCACAGACGTGAACTTAAGTTCTTACTTCAAAATTGATTTTGAAGTAGGAAGTAACGTAACTTAAGGAATTATGGCAACCAATGAGAAGACAGCTGTTTCTCGCATGAAAAACAAGATTGAATGAGAAATGACGTGATTGGTCGGTTTACATTTACTGTCTACAAACAGTAGCCACGTTCAAATTCGTTAAGATATCTTAACTTAAAGTGACGTTTTTGCCCACATATGTTCAAAAACGTCATTTTAAGACAGTTAAGATGAATAAGTTAAGATATCTAAACGAATTTGGACGCCGCTATTGTGAACAAAACCATACAGTTATATCTTCGTAAGTTACGTTACATTACGTTCAATGTGAACTAACCGTTATCCCAGTTACGTTAAATCCCAATTACGACATTAGCTAAAAAATAAATTGTTTGTATTTTAGTTGAAAATTATGACAACAGATGTTAATTTTAATTATAAATTTGACACAGTCAAATTTGCATCCTGTGTCAAATTTATAATTAAAATTAACATCTGTTGTCATAATTTTCAACTAAAATACACACGATTTATTTTTTAGCACATATGTAGACTTAAGTAAACAATTTTGACACAACAATTTTTCTTTTCTCATAGTGTATAGTATGTTTCCATTCATGTTTTATGCATGCAATAAAGAGATTATTTTGATGACGTCTGTTTCTGACTCATTGATCCTTATGAGCAGAATAATGGCGAGAGCAGGTAAATTGCATTAATTGCTCCCTTCGGGAAATGATGGGCGAAAGGGGTGAAGTTGTCGCTTGTTGTCAATTACTCACAACCTTCCTTTTATTGTAATCTCGGAGTGATTGCTCGATTATAAATGCGTGGGTGGGGTCTCGATAAGTCAGACACGCGACACGCACGCGCACATAACTACTGCTTACTAACTCCCCTCATCATCATCATTTTTTTTTCACCGGAAATGAACGGATTTCAGACCAACTAACCAAATTTTTAAATCTTAAGAATTTTAACAAAAACCGGAAGTAGTTAGTGTTGCTATTTAACCGGAAGTAAAATGTTTCTCACGCTTTTTTTTGGCAATTTTTAACCATTGACAACAAGAATTGAACACATTTGTGAAACCGGAAGTAGAATTTTTAGTGATTTATTTTTTAACGGATGAATAATCCGCCATTTTGTTGCCCGATGATGTCATTCTGTATCGATTTTGTTTTGATCGAGTTAGGTTAGGAGGGAAATTTGGGATGACATCACGTGTTTGAATTGAGTTTTAAAGGGAAGTGATTGGATTATTTGACACCAGATGGTGTTATCCCTAATGGATGGAGACCTTGAAGTGTTGTATGGAAATGAATGGAGTTCAGTGATCTTTTTTCCTCGTTTAATTTATTAAAAAAGATGGTGGTTGCTGATTTGAATTGCAATGACATTATAAATGATGTATTAAATGTAACCTTGAATTTTTAATTTGAGTTATATGTTTTGTGTTTTAAATTTTTTTGTTGTTTTGTTTCAGGTTTTCATTTAAGTGGAATGGTGGCCAGTCCTAAATCAGTTGCTTCTTCACCGCCAGGGTTCGGTTTGGAAGGAGAGAAGAAATACCGTGTATCTATTAGTTTTGACAGGTAATGCAATGAGAATGGGGCGATTTGGTGGTCGCCATTTTAAAATATTTGGATTTTGATAAAATCGGTTTTTTTTAAAAGATTTCTACACAAATTAATCGATTTTTTTTTTATTATTTTACACTGAATAATCGAGTGTTTGTGAATTTAAACAATTTTTTTGTGGTTTTAAGCTGATTAATCGATTTTTTAAAAGAAGTTTCGACATAAATTAATCGATTTTTTTTTATTTTTTTTACACTGATTAATCGAATTTTTTATTCTTTTCACTGATTAATCGATTTTTTTATTTTTTTACACTGATTAATCGATTTTTTTTATTCTTTTCACTGATTAATCGATTATTTTAAAAAAGATTTGTCTATATAAATTGATTGATTTTTTAAAATCATTCGGTTTTTTGAACAAATTGCTTCTTTAATCGATTCATGAGTTAAAAATCGATACTCGGATTCAGCACAATTGGAGGTACAATTGGTTCTTCCTCTTCGTCCTTTAAAACCAATATTTATTTGAAATGACTTTTTTTAGATTGCATAAATAAAAAAAAAAATCGATTCTGTTTAATATTTCATCAAAATCGATTTTCCCTCGGCCTAGGTGTTAAACAAATCCTTATCCCTCAATTGCGGTGAATATTTTTACAAAAATTTAAATAATTTCTAGAAATCGATATTTTAATGAAAACAACATTTGAATATTAATCGATTTATCAAAGTAAAAAAATTTAAATATTCCAATCGAATTTGGTACAATTTCCATTTAATGTTTCAACATTTCGCCATCCGGTGGCGCAAATTACTCAAAATAATAATATTTTCTCTTCTATTTAATTACAGATGCAAAATAACTTCAGTAACGTGTACATGTGATACCAAAGACATATTCTGGTGTCAGCATGTCGTCGCATTAGCACTTTATCGGATCCGGAATGCGGACAGCGTCAAATTACGAGTGCCCATTTCGGAAACACTATTACAAATGGACAGGCAGCAGTTACAGAAATTTGTTCAGTATTTGATTGCCGAACACCATACAGAAGTGTTACCCACAGCACAAAAATTAGCCGATGAAATCGTACAGCAGAGATCGGAAATCAACAGAATCCCTGGTAAGATGATCTGGCATTACACGTGTAATTACACGTTAATTCTGCCGAATGAAGCGGAGTTTACGTAGCGAATGACAGCAGAATGTCATTTTATCAACATAGTCGGAGGAGTCACAGGATGATAGCAAATGATAGCCGAGTGTCATACTTTTTGATTTTGATGTAACGCTTTTACAATTGAGTGTGGCTTGGATTGGAACTAAATACAGTGACCTAGAGTGAGAGAAATTGGAATTAAAATGATAAATTTCAAATTATTTTTGTGGGTTTTGGAAGGATGCAGGGTCGGGGGGTTGGGTCTCTCTTCACTATGTTTTTTCTGCGGTTATTGAACGGATCAAAGAAATCGTGGAAGAAGAAAGAGCTTTCAGTTTGTCAATTCTTCCAATTTTAGGTGCTCCCGATCCGACTGCCGGTGCATCTGCTGACGACGACAATAGTTGGCACCTGGACGAAGAACAGGTGTGCGAACAGGTGAAATCCTATCTCTCTCAGGGCGGTTATTACAATGCAAACAAACAACTCAACTCCATGTTTGCAAAGGTAGGAGTGATTATCGATTGTGCTGGTTAGTGTGATGGTTGTGATATATGTTTTTGATTGTGGTTTGGCAGGTGCGAGAAATGCTCAGAGCCAAGGATTCAAATGGTGCCCGGATGCTGACGCTCATAACGGATCAGTTCCTGGCCGACCCAAGGCTCATACTTTGGAAATCCCAGGGAACCCCTATGACAGATAAATGTCGGCAATTGTGGGATCAACTAGGTAATTGAAAAATTATATTGAAATTGAAATATGTTGGGAGTCTTGCTGTGGTTTCATAGACACTGACTTTACTAATTTTACCGTTCACCTTTGCTATCACGGATCTTTGCTATATTACCACTTATCTTTGGTCTTTTACCACTGAACTTGGGTCCTTTACCACTGAACTTGGGTCCTTTACCACTGAACTTGGGTCCTTTACCACTGAACTTGGGTCCTTTACCACTGAACTTGGGTCCTTTACCACTAAACTTTGTTATTTTTGCCATTTCATCACTGGGTTTTGCTATTACATCACTGATTTTTGCTATTTTACCACTGATTTTTGTTATTTTACTACTGATTTTTGCTATTTTATCACTGATTTTTGCTATTCCATTACTGATTTTTGCTATTTCACCACTGATTTTTGCTATTTCACCACTGATTTTTGATATTTTACCACTGATTTTTGCTATTTCACCACTGATTTTTGCTATTTCACCACTGACTTTTATCACTAATTTTGCTATTAACTATGTAATTTTTTAGGTGCATTGTGGGTATGCGTCGTACTCAATCCTCACTGCACGCTTGTAGAAAAACAACAATGGCGTTCATTGTTAGAGAAATGGTCTCAGTCAGACATTTGTCCGCTGGAGGATCCTGACTTCAGGCCGCACAATCATAATGCCGTGCGACAAGCCGACGACGACAACACATCGACGGATTCCTCTGACGACGATAATCCCGGGCCCAGCAACCCGGTGGCTGCACCGGCGGCGGCGTTGAACGCTGCTGCTTCGTCTTCCGGTGTGGCTCGGCCGTCCACTTCCCGTCCTCGCACTATCTTCCACAGGGCATTGGATGCGACGCAGATGACTTGGAACAACAAGCACCTCCAATTTGTCTTGGCAAATGATGGGTGTGCTAATTGCACTGAACGGACCAACAGCAACTGGAATTCTCAGGGACAGCCATTATGGCATGGTAAAAACAACTTATTTCATCCTCTTAAAAATTTTCCTAACCTTATATAAGTATAACTTCACACATGTATAACCTGTACATGTGTATTGCAGGTAGAACCTCAGTTTAACAAACAGTAAGAGACCAGGCAAAAACATTCGATAAACATAAAGAGATCTTAACATTAGGTGCGTTCAAAGTTAAATGACTTACACGACTAAGTGACTGACATGTCTGAAATGACTTACGACAATCCGGAAGTGATCAAAATTACGTCACTAAACAGAAAAGTCAATCTTGAAAAATGTCTTATTGTTAAGGTACTCCAATCGTGGTTTATCTAAAGTGACTTATCTGGCTTATAAATAAGTCAGATTAAGTTAAGTTGGATTTGATTTTGAATGCACCTACTATTTTCAATCCAACCAAACCATAACTTATTCGTTAAAACCGTGTCTGAACACTTTTGTTCTTGTCTCTACTGCTACACATGTCTGTAACTCTTTCTTGATTTAGCTTTGTGGACATTTGACTGGCTCTATACAAAATGTCTTGTGTTAAGCACACCAATCTCATAGATTAGTTTTGACATTGCAGAACACATTCCTACAGCATGTGCGCGTGTTGATGCACTCAGGTCACACGGTTACACGAAAGAGGCATTACGATTAGCGGTAGCCATAGTGAGAACAATGAAGCGGCAACAGAGGATAGAACAGCAAAGATGGCAAAATGACCGTAGCAGTAAGTTTATCTTTTTGAGAAAAAACTTTCTCGTACTTGTTAATGAGCACTAAACATTTTTACAGATGGATACTTTTCAGGTGCTCCTTGTACTAGTTTGGGCATCAGCCGGCAGCCTATGCATTTCAACACCGAAGGATGGATCGGACATGCACTGGACCCCATCGGATGCCTATTCGACACATTAGCCGAAGCTTCGGTTCTACCAGATGACAATTTAAACATAGATCCAATAATTGGTGAGTTAAGAATTAAGATGGCATCCATTTTGTACCAGACTGTTTACTCTGAAATGTCTACAGATGTAACTTACAATGGCGAAGATGGGTCGAATGGTCTGTCACCCCGGTATCAGCATGTGGCGGTTCCCGGAAGCCGCGATAGAAACGAGTCTTATTTGACTTTGGCGCTGGAAGTTGCGCTTATCGGATTAGGCCAGCAGAGAATTATGCCTGCCGGATTGTACGCTCAGGAAAAGGCATGCAAACAAGAGGATCGTCTCATTGCTAAATTGCAGGAGATAGAATTGGACACGACGTTAGTCGCTGTTCTACGAAAACAAGCCGTACTTCTGCTCGAAGGTAAAAATTAGAATTTTCTGAAATAGCAAGTGTAATTACATGAAATTTTCACCTTTTAGGTGGCCCTACAAGTGGTTTGGGCTATGGAATCCATCCAGAGAGCATTCCTATGCACACTTTTGCCAAATTCCTATTTTCCGCTCTCTTGCATCACGATGGTGAACTTGCATACAGAGTTGGACTTCGTGCCATGAGGTTTGTTTTAATAGACAGTTTACGATTTCTCGTAGGAGACAAAAAATTAACGACAATGTATAACGAAATTTTTCAAAAATCTCGTCAAACCACATTAAAACAAAGGGACTCGTTTTTTGCCATTCTCGTAATGAAATAAAAATAAATCTCGTAGGAGAAATCGCAAACTGTCCAATGTCTCCACATAGCACACTTCCCCCTAAACACTAGGGAGTTGGAATAATAAGAAAAGAAAAATGTCTTCTCTTGCTATGTGTTTTGTTAGTATCAAATAGATTGTGATTGGCTGTTGCTTATAGGGACCTGTTTGGTAGATTGTTGTTGTTGGTACTTGTGTGCTATGTGGGACATGCTAATGATGATTTAATGATGCTAATATTGTTGAAATGTTTGTTTAGGTTACCTATCTTAGAGGATCATGAAGATGTTGATGATCCTGTCAACGGTAACGTTAGTTCGATAGTGTTGAGCCGCTATCCTCGTTGGTTTACATTGGGCCATATTGAGACGCAGCAATGTGCTTTGGCCTCCACAATGTTGAGTGCTGCCAAAAGTAAGTATTGTTATGATAATAAGTAATAATGATGGTAAAGCGGGATGATGTTAATATTGTTTTTGTTTGTTTATAGCCGACATCCTTCGGCTGCGTACGGTTCTCGAGACATCGCAGCGAAACATTCACAGCTCATCGCACCTGTTCAAATTAGCACAAGACGCATTTCGCTTTGCGACTCCACCGGATGGAGCGCGTCATGTGACATTGCTGAACGTGGCGTTCGAGCTGGGTCTGCAGGTGATGCGCATGACGCTCTCGTCGCTCAACTGGCGCCGCCGTGAGATGGTCCGTTGGCTTGTCACTTGCGCTACCGAAGTGGGCGTTGAGGCACTTCTGTCAATCATGCAGACATGGTACCAACTGTTTACGCCGACCGAGGCAACTGGTAATGTCAATTGTTAAGTTGTAAACTCTATTCAACAATTGATGCATGAAACTGAGAAGTGAACTTTTTTGCATTGTACTCAAAGTATACATTGTGGTATCTTATTTTAATTCTCTAGTCGAGCCGAGTCGAAAAATCATTGTTTCGTAGCCAAAAAATGTGCGCAACAATACAAAAACCCAAACGTAAATAATTTTTTAAAATATTTTACCAGCGTTTTCGTTCGTTAACAATGGCACGCACATTTTTGGACTACGAAACAATGATTTTTCGACTCTGCTCAACTAGAGGATTAAAATAAGATAGCACAATGCTAGGCCATTAACCAATGGGAGTTTCGTGCACGAATTGTTAGATAGAGTTTAGATTATTGGTCGTACTAATGCGGGTTTTGTGGTGTGCAGGTGCAGTGGCGACTACAATCATGTCGCACACGACGGTGGTGCGACTGAACCTGGACTTTGGCCAGCAGGAGGAGCTGTCGAGCTGCGCGCGCGCTCTGGCACTACAGTGCGCCACCAAGGACCCGCCCAGCTGTGCCTTAAACGCGCTCACTTTGTGCGAGAACGATCCGATCGCTTTCGAGACGGCCTACCAGATCGTGATCGACGCGGCCGCGCACATCATGACGTCGTCGCAACTGTTCACCATAGCCCGGTACATGGAGCACCGCGGCTACCCGCATCGTGCCTACAAACTCGCCGTGCTGGCCATGAAGAACGTGCACTTGGCCTACAACCAGGACGCGCACCCGGCCATCGCCGACATCAACTGGGCGTGCGCCCTCAGCCACTCGCTCGGCAAGTCGGAGCTGACCAACATGATCCCGCTGCTGGTGAAAAACATCATGTGTGCCAACGTGCTGTCGGATGTGCTGCGTCGCTGCGCCCTGTCCGCGCCCGGCCTCGCGTGTCCGGACTCGAAGCGGCGCTCGCTCAAGACCTTGTCGCACGACAAGCCGCCGCTCAGGCAGCTGCTCGAGGCCTCCATCACGGCGTATATTAACACGACGCATTCGCGGCTCACGCACATCAGTCCGAGGCACTACGGCGACTTCATCGACTTCTTGAGCAAAGCGCGCGAGACTTTCATTCTGGCGCAAGACGGCCATTTGCAGTTTGCTCAGTTGATCGAGAACATGAAAGTTGCGTATAAGGGGAAGAAAAAACTCATGTTTCTAGTCAAGGAGAGATTTGGCTAATTAATTAATTACTTCATAAAATATTCATTTAATAATATTCACCAAAGATGCAAGAAATTCATTCATTCATTCATTTCATTTATTATTATTATTATTATTATTAATTATTCTCCCTCCTTTTAGTTTTTTTGATTATATTTCAACGTGATCTCCGAGTGATTTAATTGTTTTTTTTTGTTTTTTGTTTTTTTTTGCTCTTAGTAAAAATCAGCTACCTCAATATTTCCATTTTTTTGTACAAATTTGTAAAGTTATGTAAATATTTTTTATTTTTTAATTTTTTTTTTTTTTTTTTTCTTTTGTTTTATGACCAAACTGCACACATTTGACATTTTTTAATTTATTTTACATAACCAGTGGCCAAATAACTCAAAACTGATGCAATTTTCTTTTTAATTTTGCAAGAAAAATGAAGAAACTTTAACCAAAAAAAAAAAAGAAAAAAAAGTAGGAAAAAAAAAACTTCCATTACATTACAAACTTGTAGGATAAAATAATCCCATCGTCGTGAAAAATTGATGAAGAAAGGAATAATCCATCTTAGTTTTTTGTTTAATATTTAATAACTGTGATATAATAGTAGTAGGAATGACATTGGTGTTCCTTTCCTTTTTGTTTATTGTTTTTTATAAACAACAACAATAACAACTTGTGTGTGTTTTGAATGAATATTGAAAGAAGATTTTCTTCCAAGTCTGATGGCCTTCATCATCACATTTTTGCAAGTCATATCTGTGGTCATTGTGACCAATTTGAGTTATTATAAAAAAATAAGAAAATTTCAAGTTCCTCCATACATTAATTGTTTTTTTGTTTTTTTTTATTATTATTATTTATGACTTTGGATAAGGAATTTTCTATATGCAAATACTAATAATATTTCCACTACTTTATTTGCAGCAGAATGATTGGATGATTCAAAATTTGACTGAATCAAATTCAGTTTACATCTGAAATTTTTCAAAATATTAATTAATTTTTTTCTGGTTATTTGTTTTTTCTCTTATAATAGAGATTGGAAATTTTGATTTTGACCTTTTACAGTTATATATGGAGAGTGAGTAATTGAAGACTTATTTTGTTTGTATTTTTGGTGTACATTTTTTGCATTTTCATTTATTTTTTTCTATTTTTGAATGAAAATTTTGTGTAAAGTTGTAAATTGTTTTTAATGTTTTGTTTACTCTTAAAAAAATCTTTTTCTTGAGAATTTTTAAGACTTATTTTGCAAGAAAAAAATGAAAGTAAGAAAAAGAAATGTGTACTCTGATATAGAAAAAAAAAAATAATCTTAATTTTTTGTGTACATTTCCTCTGTACAAAAGTTAATAATAAGCAAATTTTGATGCAGATTTTTATGAATGTGTCAGGATAAAAATGAATACTATTTTTTGTTTCATTTCTGAGGCTGCAAATTAATTCTTTCATTGAGCAAAAGCAAGTTGTGTGTAATTGTTTAAATCATCATTTATCATCATAAAAGGCCTAATAGTGCTTGCATGAGAGAAATGTATCGAGGAAATTGACTTTTTTTCCGTTTACGAAATGAAAACCCTTGATAAAGTAGTGAATAGTCAGCCTATTACTTGGTACTATTTAAATATTTATTCAAAAGTTTATTTAAATGTTTTCTTTGTTGTATTATTATTGAAACCTATGTGAAACTGTGAACATTGTGATTAAAATATGATTCTTTTCAGAAAAAAACAAAAAACTTTAATTATTTTTCATCAATAATTCTTAATTTTGCCAACTTCCGGTTTCTTATATCATCGAGCAATCATTACAGGTAAAAAGTTCAACAATCTGCCACTAGACCGCAGATCGCTACAACTTAATCGATTAGTAGTTTCTAGTCTTTAAAAACATTATTTTCCAGCTGAATTTACACCCGATTTTACACAAACTGTAAATATCATTAATGAAATGAACACGATTTTAGGTCAAAGATGTTTAAACCACATTTTTAAATCGATTTCGATTGTAAAGCGCCATGAACACACAAATATCCTTTAATTATTCCGATTATATAATCTCATAAAAGAGTAATATAATTCTTTAACTGCGTGTTTGATTACGTAGAGCAATCAAGGAGCCCAGAACTGCACCAGTTAAACAAGAAAAAGGTGATTTAACTCTATAAATTTCATCATTTTGCTTAAATTCTTAATTTGCAGTCCAATTCAATTGGCAAGATGCACTGAACTTGGAAAGTCTCTTAACTGAAGATGAAATTCTCATTAGAAATCAATTCAGAGTTTATTGTCAAGAAAAACTGATGCCAAGGATACTTCTAGCCAACAGAAATGAAGGTAAATTAATCAAAACATTTAATTCTGTTTGATAATAACATTTTATTTTATTTTTTAGTATTTCACAAAGAAATTATGCCAGAAATGGGATCACTGGGAGTTCTTGGATCCACAATCAAGGGCTATGGATGTGCAGGTGTCTCTTCAGTTGCTTATGGCTTAATAGCAAAAGAAGTAGAAAGGTTAAAAAATTAAAATCAATAAATAATAAAATTATTTACATTTATTATTTATTTATTTATTTATTTATTTATTTATTTATTTATTTATTTCCTAAGTGTTGACAGTGGATATAGATCTGCAATGAGTGTTCAGTCATCATTAGTTATGCATCCAATATATGCTTATGGAACTGATGCACAAAAAGAGAAATATTTAGCAAAACTAGGTAACATTTATTTAATAAATATAATTTTTTTTTACTAATTCATGTTTTTTTTCCCCACAGCTAAAGGAGAACTAATAGGATGTTTTGGTTTAACCGAACCAAACCACGGTAGCGATCCAGGCGGCCTGGAAACCAAAGCCAAATACGATAAAAAATCCAAAAGTTATATCTTAAATGGCTCAAAAACATGGTAAAATTGACTCATCTTATGGTTAGTTCACAACTTAACGTAACTTACGAAAATTTAATGTAACTTAAGGAAAATAACGTATGGTTTTGTTCACACTGTTTGCGACCAATCATGCAATTTCGTATTCCATCTCGTTTTTCATGGGAGAAACAGCTGAAATCCCATTTCTTAAGTTACGTTATTTTATTTTCTACTTCAAAATCAATTTTGGAGGAGGAATTAAGTTCACGTCTGTGATTTTAAGTTCACGTCTGTGATTTTAAACTCACAATTGCGAAACCATCTTGCATTACGTTATGGAGTCGTGTGAACCAACCATTCTTCTTGTGACTTAAAATATTGTAATTTTAGGATAACAAATTCTCCAATAGCCGATGTCTTCATCGTATGGGCTAAATGCGACGGTGTGATCCGAGGATTTATTTTAGAAAAAGGTTTCAAAGGATTAAGTGCACCTAAAATCGAGGGCAAATTCTCATTGAGAGCTTCTGAAACTGGAATGATCATTATGGAAGATGTAATTGTCCCTGAAGAAAATATTTTCCCACAAGTCCAAGGACTCAAAGGTCCATTCGGATGCCTCAATAATGCCAGGTATGGCATTGCGTGGGGAGCACTTGGCGCTGCTCAGTTTTGTTTGGAACAAGCGCGGGATTACACTTTGGATCGAAAACAGTTTGGTCGGCCATTGGCTCAGAATCAATTGATGCAGAAGAAAATGGCTGACATGTTGACAGAAATCAACATCGGTTTACAAGCGTGTATTCAAGTTGGGAGGTTAAAAGATATGGGATTAGCGACACCCGAAATGGTTTCGATCATCAAACGAAACTCGTGCGGGAAAGCGCTAGAAATCGCGAGAAATGCGCGAGATATGTTGGGTGGAAATGGAATATCGGATGAATATCACATCATCAGGCATGTATTGAACTTGGAAGCTGTTAATACATATGAAGGTGAATTGGTATTATTAAATTAGGAAATTAATTTTAATTTTTTTATTTTTATTTAGGTACTCATGATATTCACGCATTGATTCTTGGTAGAGCCATCACTGGATTGCAATCTTTTAGTTAAAGCGCTGCAAATGTGGAGTTTTAAGGAAATCATGTATTGAAATTTGAGATTATAATAACTCTTTTGATGAGAATAAATGTTCTTTAATTACAATTTATTTACTGCTGTTTAGATAAATTAATTTTTTACATAAGTTCCTTTATTAATTGGATTCATGAATTCAAATCAAGAAGCCAAACAGTAGAGGGCGCTGAAAAAAATAGAAAATTTGTTTAAAAAAATGTTAAATAAGTGTTTGTAAATGGTTATTTTTACCTGAATTGTTTCGAGGGATTGAACTTCGAGGAGGTTTGAGAGCTGAACTGTGAAATTGTACTTGAACACCAAACTTCTGTAATGGATCCTAAGAAATACAATTTTTAAACTTTAAATTCATATAGATATATAGACAATTGAATTTCTAAGTTTTTAATTACCTGACCAGTTCTTTTTTCTAATAAGAGTTTTAACTGGAGTAAACGGTGTCGCAATGATTCATAACTGGCACTTTGAAGAGTCTGGATCCACGTTCTGCAATGTTTTTCTGTTGGGCCGGAAAAGAAATGTTTTTATCCTGATCACCTGCAAAAACTAAAAAAAAATTTAATTTCATCAATTTTGAATAATAAAAAAATTAATTTTACCAACTGAAAAACAAATGGCGAATCAGCTTTTGGCTCCATTTGCACTTTGCATTGCTCTATCACAAAAACACCATCTGGTTTCTGAAAGAAAAATCAAAATGTATTAAAAATTTTAACTCATTCGTGACAATACTTTACCTCCTGATTAGTCACAGCGCCGTATTCATTTAGCCGGTAATAGAACAATAAGTTTCCCTTTAATTTGAACCATTTCTCTCGATAAACTAAAAATAAATAAATTATCATTTTGTATATTGTTTATTTAAATGGTTTAATTTTCTTATTTTTACCGTCTCTGTGTGAATTTCCTTTGTGATTTAATCGTCCCTCTTTGTCAGCCGGTGAGCCGGCGATGGTTGCCAGCTCTTTGTCATTGACCTTCATCTTCTCAATTTAACTAACAGTAAATCGACATCAATTAGAGGATCCTATGCTGGCATGTTGTTTTTTGGTAGTTGCAGAAATTAGCGCTAGGGTAGCGAAAGCGTTGCTAGGTTTATTTATTTCGAGTTGTTGGTTGTTGCCGGTAGATTTCGTTACTACCGTTTGATATCGCGTTAACTAATTGACATGCAAGATTCAAATGACGATGAGATGCGTCACTTTTTTTTAGTTTCCGTTGAATCAGTGTCGGTTGAGGACGTGCGAGCTTCGTGCGCGAGTAAGTTTTATATCGCATTGGAATTTTCTTTAATTTATTCATTTTCTATTTTACGGTCAATTAAGTAGGTATTAAGTGTTATTTGTATCGTGTCGACTGCCGAGTATGTTTCGACACTTGGTTTTGAATTTTTTCAGTCATTTTTTCCGCCATTTTGTTCGCCATTTTGAACAAAGTTTCATTGTGTTTGTGCATTTAATGCACGCTCAAGTAAGTATTATTTAATGCACGCTCAAGTAAGTATTATTTAATGCACGCTCAAGTAAGTATTATTTAATGCACGCTCAAGTAAGTATTATTTAATGCACGCTCAAGTAAGTATTATTTATTATTTGTTGTTATTTATTATTGTATCGTGTCGACTGCCGAGAATTTTTTGACACTTGGTTTTTGAATTTTTTTAGACGTGCATTTCGCCATTTTGAACAAAGTTTCATTTAGTGTTGTAGTCACGGTTTTTCGCACTAGTTTGCGCTTATCTAGTAAGATTGTTAATGTTTTATTACGTGTTATTGAACAATTTTCAATTAAGCGCTGTAGTTTTTTATTTGTTTCAGTAGGTAGTTTTGAAGTTTACTTTCTAATTTTTTTTTTTTTGTTTTCAGATTTTTCCAGGTTTTTCTAGATTTTTCCCACGGGATTTTTCTCCGCATTCGAATTTAAATATTGACGCCATGAGCTCTGAATTCCCATTCAAGTTGTTTTCATCGATTTGGAAGTTCATTTTGCATCATTCGTATTAATTTATATTCAAAGTACATTTTGTATTCAAAGTACTTTCTGTAATTTTATTTTTCGTTTTTCGTTCATTTTGTAATTTTTATTTTTCGTTCATTTTGTAATTTTTATTTTTCGTTCATTTTGTAATTTTTATTTTTCGTTCATTTTTTAAGTCCTTTTTGCATTTTTATTTTCTAAGTCCTTTTTGCATTTTTATTTTCTAAGTCCTTTTTGCATTTTTATTTTCTAAGTCCTTTTTGCATTTTTATTTTCTAAGTCCTTTTTGCATTTTTATTTTGTATAAGTTCAATAAAAATTATTAGTATATATAAATATTTATAAGTCTTTATTTCATTTAAGTATATATACAGAGGAGATTATGAATAAATTATAAAAGAGAAGATAGGCAAAATCGCGGCGGCCCCTCTTTATCCAGGGCCGGACAATCGAACATGACTTTAAAGTCATGTTCGATTGCCGGCCCGCAATAAGCAACGTCTCACGTCATGGTCGAATGGAAGCCGAACCTGAAAATAAAAAAAAATATCAAAAATATGTCAAACAAAAATACAAAATGATACCATTACAATTACGTCGAAAACTCCAACGTCCAATGTCGGCCCGTTTCACCTGAAAAGAAAGAAAAAATTACAAAATAAAAACAATTATCACAAACTAAAATTACGCGTCCAAGTTAAGTTAAGTGAAGTGGATTCTTCGCTATTGCTACAGCGCTTGACAAACTCGAATGCAAATGTCGGTAAAACTAAATAAAATGACGCACAAATGACGACTAAACTCGAAATAAAAACCAAAATTGAATTAGAATAAACTAACATAAGAATAAGAAAATAATCATAAAGACAGAATCACAACTGGAATGGCGTGACAACTGGCCTCTGTTCGCATTGACAACCGCAACTCAAGTGAGCAATAACTTGTCTCGACAGATATACTCGCTAAAAATATTTTGCATATCGAATATGAAATTAACTTCCGTCGTAATGCGACACCTCACGACAGAAAATAAAAGCTAATTCTAATAACTAAAGATACAGTAGATAAAACTACCAAAATTAAGTAATTATGCATACCGAATGAAGCGATGAGAATGTGCTGAGAAGATGCTTCTCAGAATGAAGCGATGTGTCGTCTGGAGCCCGATGTTGGCGGATTAAAACTTCTCGCGCTCGTAGCTCGCACATCGCCATTTTCCCGTTCCGTGATGCCTCGCGTGATCGGAAGTGATGTCACGCGTTTTATCAACTGCCATCTAGCGACGATGTCGTCAATTTTTGTTAATCTGATTTATCAACTTTCGTTTGAAAGTCTTCATTTATACAGCTAAACTCTTGATGTTTACATAAGTAAAAGTGATACATTTTAGCGAAAATGAACTTATTTTATCTTAAAACAAGCATATTGAAAAATAATGACAAAATAAACAAATAAAAAATAAAAAAATTGAAAAATAAAAGATAAACATTGAAGTAATACATCTTTATCATTGCCTAAATAATATTGCAATGTTTTGTATTTACTTGTGCTGTGTTTTTACGTGTTTAGCCAATCGATACTTCGAATTACCAGAATAAGAACACAAATGACACATGAACGGCTTTTCTCCTGAATGCGTTTTAAAATGCAATTCTAAACGGCGCTTCTGTTGAGTTGCGAAATAACACACAGGGCATTCGAAGGGTTTTTCTTCCGAATGAGTTTTTACATGTTCTTTTAAACAATTTTTGTGTTTAGTCGAAAAAGAACACATATCACATTTGAATGGTTTGTCTTCCGAATGAACTATCTCATGACGCTTCAAGCTGCTCGAATCTTTACACGAATAAGAGCACAATTTGCATTTGAACGCTTTTACTGGTAGAGCTAAATGTTTGTCCAAACTGTCCTTTCGTTTACAAGTAAATGGACACAAATGACATTTGAATGGTTTGGCTTCTGAATGGATGACCGAATGTCGCGTTAATTTTCTTTTGTTAGTTGATGAATATGAACATAATTGACATTTGAATGGTTTTTCATCCGAATGACTTGCCCGATGATAATTCAAAGCGTTTTTTCGTTTATACGTTGCGGAACACAGGTCGCATTTGAAGGATCTTTCGTCCGTGTGACTTAATTTGTGATATTTCAAGGAATATCTTCGAAAAGTTTTGTAATCGCACAAATTACACTTATACTTCTGTTCGCCAGTTTCTTCCATTTCCTCGTGTTGTTATTTTTGGACTATGTGAAACTGAAACCGGAAACTGCCGTTGCACCTTGTAAATTGTTCAAAATGTATCTGAAATTGAAAAATAAAGTATTATAAGTATTATGTAATTCATCATTACAGATGATTCTCTTTTAAACCTGCTCAAAGACGAAGACAATGATTTTTCAGTGAGTGCAGCATCCGCTTGCGGTTAGCGACATCTCTGGATAGAAAATGTAACATTCCGACATTGACTTCACTATTTACTCACGAGATGACACCACTGTACTAATTGTTTTGTGGACTGTATTTATCATTTTCACTTTCATTAAAATAATTTTAATTTATTCACATTTAATTGTACAATTTGTCATGTTGTGTTATGAAATATTGAATTTTAAAGAGAAATGAATTTGTTTTCTAATATTTACCACGACCACTGCTTACAATTTCTCCTGAAGATTCAGAACTATATACAGATGTTTTAAAAACGCATTTTAGATTTGAGTCATTTAATGTTTTTTTTTTAGTTTTTAAATGAGATCATTTCGTACTCAGAAATTCTGCCAGATAACCGCCGAAAGTGTTTGGATAATTTACAAGCAACTAAAGACATTGGTAATGAGAGAAACAAGCACCAGCCAAGGGAAAACCAAAAACCGTTCTGCAAATAAAAAAAAACATTAAATTAAATGGTTTGCTTGAGATATTCAGAAGAGTGAGCAGGACAGTTATTAATAGTTTCTTGGGTTTTTGTATTATCATTCTAATAAATACCTTTACATGACTTTTTTAACCAAAAAATGCATTATCATGACTTCTGACCACAACATGCAGACTTCTGACATGCACTTCCATTACTTTTCTGACTAAAACATGCACTTCCATGACTTTTCTGACTAAAACATGCAGTTCCATGACTTTTCTGACTAAAACATGCACTTCCATGACTTTTCTGACTAAAACATGCACTTCCATGTCTTTTCTGACTAAAACATGCACTTCCATGACTTTTCTGACTAAAACATGCACTTCCATGACTTTTCTGACTAAAACATGCACTTCCATAACTTTTCTGACTAAACCATGCAGTTCCATGACTTTTCTGACTAAAACATGCACTTCCATGACTTTTCTGACTAAAACATGCACTTCCATGACTTCCATGACTTTTCTGACCAAAACGTGCACTTTCATAACTTTTCTGACCCAAAGATGCACTTTCATGACTTTTTTGACCAAAACATGCACTTTATGACTTCATGTTTCTCATATTTTATCTTGTTAAAGATGGATAGTGGTCAGAATAAGTCATGAAAATGCATTTTTTGATCATAAAAACCATGAAAAAACCATGAACCGGTATTGAAAGTGCACGTTTTGGTCATGACCAAAAACGTGCACTTTCAATACCGGTAACTTGGATTTTCATGGTTTTTTCATGGATTTTTTTCATGGTTTTTTCATGGTTTTTTCATGGTTTTTTCATGGTTTTTTCATGGTTTTTTCATGGTTTTTTCATGGTTTTTTTCATGATTTTTTCATGGTTTTTCATGTTTTTTCATGGTTTTTTTTATGTTTTTTTTATGGTCTTTTCATGGTTTTTATGATGTGCATTTTCATGACTTTTTCTGATCACTATCCATCTTTAACAAGATAAAATAATTTTTTAAACTCAGAAACGTGCAAAAATGCTGTTTTTAGATTTGTTTTTCTTTCGGACGGAGCCCTTCCAAATATCATTCAATTTCATTAAATAGTGTCCTGCTCTCTCGTGAGTTATTCATTTATTTACAAGTGGATCGAGTGCGTCATGACAAAGTAGAGCACGGAAGGAATCGAACACATTCCAAACTGGTCGACAGCCTCCGATATCGTTTTTAACCTGCAATTAACATTAGAATTAAAACAAATTTCTATTCTGTAATTAAAATCATTAAATCTTACTGATGATTTGGCAAAATTTATATAATTTTTCACATTTTCTGTTATACCACTTGTAAAATCTTTAACTTCCTGAATTTATAAATTCCTGTAATTAAAACATCAACATTTCTTTTAAAATAAAAATAAAATTACTTTTGTTATTAAAGCTGAAATTGTAGCTGTGTTTGATAGATCAACCTTTAAAACATTTCCTGCATCTACTGTTGCTTTTGCCTGAAATAATTAAAACAATCAACACCAAGTGTCCCATTATAAAACATTTAAAAAAAAATCTAATCTGACTTGATTTGTGGATCTTTCTATAAATTCCCAGCTGGTTACAACCTTTAAAATAAGAAAATCAATAAAAGTTTTGTCAATTTTAGTCAAAATTATTTACTTTTGTCAAGTCTGATTTTAATGCACTTATTTCAATATCAACTTCAGATTTGGCATCGTTAATCGGTTGGTTTCCGGTATCTGAAGGAATATCATTTATTCTTTTTTCCAAATAAACTGTATTCGAAATCTATAATTTAAAATAAAAATTAATAAAATCAAAATAATGTGAGAAATTAACAATAAATTTTGATACATCATCTGTTGGGGCCAATTGGTTTAGTAATGTGCTTAAATCTGTTAAATCAGGAGTGTCCAGAGTATTGATTTTAACAGTATTGTCGAGGGTTTTGTCCATTTTGTCAATCTCTTCGTCGATATTATAGTTTCCCTAAAATTATATCAAATAATTACTTTGATAAATTAAGATACATAATTTTTTTTTTTAAATATAAATTTTACAATCAATTTATCCAAGTTGTATATTTCATCTAAATTTAAACTTTGATAAATTCCAATATTCTGTTCACAGTTCCTAAAAAAAACAAAAAAACAAAAAAACAAAAAACAAAAAAAAAACCATGAAATAAAATTATTTAACATTTATTTATCTATTCATAACCTACTCTAATGTACTCTTGATATCAAATGCAGACACATTTAAATCTGGAAAACTCATAATCATATTTATTGGTATTGGCACTGTAGAAATTATCTAATTTATACCAAAATATATCAATCAGATGTAAAATATTAAATATTCATATTAATACCTCTTTGATGAGCTTGAATTCAGGGTCATAAAGAGGTCTACAAACATATTCTTGACCAGGAGCTGCTATGAGCATTGTTGTAGTGCTGATTAACCACAAAGGAGATGATCCAATGAGCAAAATAGCCACACCACTACAATAAATTGTCCAATAATGTTTAAAAAATGTGTGATAATATAATTTTATACACACACTTACATTGTTAGAAACAATCCTCCCATGTGAGAACCGCAAGGCCTTTCTTCAGTAAAGTATGTGCTTTGGTAGCAAACAGCTCCAAAGAAGACTCCAAAGGTCAAAAAAAGCCAAACAACCATAATGTAGACAGAAATCATTGTGAAAATTAATGACCTAACAAATAAATAAGTTGAAATCAATGGAATTGACACTTTTGCTTTCATCATATACATAAAACTTTCCAATAGTTCGCGTAATTTAACCGCTTCTGGATCTACCTGTAGTGTGTAGTTTATTTCTGTTCTAGTGGACTCAATCTGATCAATAATGTAAACAAAAATTATTTCAAATATGTCATGTGTGAATATGAAGATATTGAATTACTGTGTCAGCAGCATCAGCAAGTGCTTTAGTCATTTTACTGTCACTTATGCGTACTTTAAAATTGTCCAATTTATCTTTTAATTCTGAAACACAAACAATAATCATTTTTACATATTTCTATCTTGATATGCATCAAAATAAACACCTTTAACAGGAGTTGCAGCTTGAGTGGCTACTGTTTGTGGTATATTTTTATACTTCTCTTTAGGTTGCACCAAATTTGTGGTTAAAGATGTTAGTATAGTTTTGTCAATAGATGGAATCTAATTGGAACAGTGATTATATAGTCAACATAACAACAAATAGTCTAATATAAACAAAATACTTCAACTGAATTTGTTATAGGTAACTCTAATGCTTTTTGCTTTAAGTTATCTGTATCACATGGTCCAGGAGTTGGACTACAGTAGGCATCTATGGCACTTTTTAGAACTTTCAATTTATTTATAATGGTTTGGAACTCTGGTGTACTCCAAAAGTCATTTATTTCTTCAATGTGTGTAGGAACTTTATTCATATCTGAAAAACATCAACAATTAGTATATTATTACAGTACACCAATACATGTTATTATATGCACTTGTAGCAGTTTCTTGAAGATCATCAAAAAATTTTCCCACATTCATACTTTTATCAAAGCTTTTTTGGATTTTTTTACCCAAAGTGTTGGTAATATCTGTAAAATCAAATTAAGCTCATGATTAGACATTTTGTACCTAAAATTAAATAATTTTACCTAATTCAGACAATATTTCATTATGCAATGTATTATATGCATCTTGAGTCACATAATCAATTTGCTGTTATAGAAATAAAAATATAAGTTTTGTATGTATACCTATATGCAATTATACATACAGATTTTGTGTTATTGAGATAACTAACAGCATCATCAATGGCATTGTTCATTTTTAGCAATGCTTTAGATGGTAATTTGTTTAATGTTTTGCTAGAAGCAAATAAATATATGACTCCAGGTCTGAAAGAATGAATTATGATTAGTTATATGATGTGAGATAGTGAGATAGACATACAGAGAAGCAAATAAAAATAGGATAAGAAATGATGTTAAGCAGCGCCGGCTTTTGTGAGCTTTTGGTAATGCAGCTACAGTTTTACAGCAACAGCAACAACAGCAACTTATTAACGTGATAATAGGAAGAATGCAAGTCATCAGTGAACTAAATCCAACAAAAAACAACATGGTAGGTTCCTTTTTGACAACCTGAAATAGAAAAACAAATAAATTGGTAATTTGGTAAAAAAAAAAATTATTTTTGTTGCTATTTTGGTCTTACATTATAGATATAAACCACAAACTCAAACTTTTTTCTTTTTAATAATTGCTGTTAAATTTTCTACAAAAAAAAAAAAAAAAAAAACTCTAGTATCAATAATAAGTATTTAAAAAAAATTTTTACCTGGTAATCCTGGAAAATCATCTGATAATATTAAATCAATGAAGGATTTAGCCGGTTTGAACCAATCCAGTTTTTTAGTTGAGTTTCCATGTAATTTATACAATGGATCACCTTTTGGCAACTCGTAATTTGAACATTGACACGTTGTAATGAATAAAAACATTAATCCTATGATGATGGCAGCCATTTTAAAGTGAATTTCTTGAAAAATTAAATAAATTTCATTAAAACAAAATGTAAAATGAGGAATTTTCGCTTACTTGGGTGTGATAACTGCTAACTATAGATAAAAGAACTTATTGACATCATAGTCCAATAAGGGTTTTAGCTACAAGTAAAGATAAAAATGTGGTTGTTGATAAGATTATGTGCGACAAAACACACACAAATTTCATTTATCTTTTGAGAAATATATGACGCGATTCACTACTGCCAACATTGGAAATGATGATCAAATGAAATAATAGACGAAGCAAACATCATTTCCTTCTTCAAATTACATCCAATTGATGTGAGAACAAAATCAAAACAAAATCATAATATTATTTATATTGATATTTAAAATTTAATGGAATAATGGGAATGTTTTTATATTTAAAAATTTAAGTTTTCTGTAATTTTTTGTTTGTAGCTTAAATTATGTTAATAAATAGCAAATGACATGCGGTGAAGCTTACTGTTTGTGCGGAGTTTGATAATAAATATTATTATTTGAATATTAAAAATACACAAAATACAAATAATATCATCCAAAAAAATATAAAAACTTTTTAAATTCGACATTTTGAAATAAAACACAAATTTCAGGTTAATTTACTACTCACATTACTCTAAAGTAAGAAAAAAAAAAAAAATTCTATTATAATTTACATCGATTTACTATAATTTTCTTTTTTTTCGAACGTTTTTATAAATTTCCTCATTCTCAGAAATAATCGCACTGAGAATAGCATCCATTTTCAACGTAACTAAACCACAATTCAAACGAAGAGCTTTCAAATACTCAACCACAAAAATCCATCTCTCGCAACGAGAAAAACATTCATTTTCTTTTTCGCCTTTAATCTTCATCTCTTCATCGATTCTCTTCAACAATCCTTCATTTCGACGATTATTATAGTCTTGATCGCCCAACATGTTGATCAATGTTTTCATCATTTTCTCACAATCGCCATCCAAATCCTCTTCGTTTTCCACAACGTCCAAACACCGCAATAAAACTTCAGCGAAACAATCGAACTGATCAGCGCTCAATGGTCGCACGTGGAGCAACAAATCGAGCATAACGAACAAAACCTTTACGAAATTTTTTTTCGAAAAATGTTTCGATGGTTCGAAATGATTACACAACAGTTCGGCGAAGAAATAAACGAGCCCGATGAACTCGGCGGTCACGTCCGGTGTTTTTAATTTCGTTTTCTTGACGATTTCGATGGTTTTTCGACATTTTTCTTCCAAAATTCGACAGAATGGTAATCCAAGGTTGTTGTTTTTCGCCAGATAGAGACATAACTGAGCACCCTTGAGTCGCGTGTTGGAATTTGCGACGGATTTAGTGAAGATTATGTTCAGAACGTCTTCGAGCATGATTGGGTCGGTTAAGAAGCGAGTTAAACGCTGCGTACATTCTTGTTGTTCCGTGAGTTGATGGAATGGGGTGGTGATGGAATGTGAGCTGAAGGTGAGCATTAGTTGAGCGATGTAATTCAGTGTTGCTCGTTTTTCTGATGGGAGTGTGAAACGAAAATTGAATTCGGCATCGGTTGTGGATGAAGTTCCGGGACGGATGTCCATTTTGACGGTTGGTGTCTCGCAGTGCAATATGGAGTTTTGGTTGTTTATTGGACTATTATGGATCACGTGATTGAGTGGATGAGTCGATTACGTCATATCTGAAGTTATATGTTTCTATTTTAGTATTTAATTTTTGATTTTTTTTTGTTTTTTTATATTGTTTAAATTGTTTTCTCAATAAAAATATTTTTTTATTTTATTATTCTTTTATATTATTAACGGTAGAGTAAAGTTATGTTGTGACGTTATACAGGAAAGTAATCCGTGCGGAGTTTGTTTGCGACTTGAATATGAGTAAAAATTCAAATTTTATGTTAATTTGAAGTTATAACAAAAAAAATATACAATTTTAACACACAAAACAAAATCAAATTTTATGTTAATAATTTGTACACGTTTTATCCGACCATAATAAAAATTTGGCAATATTAACTTATTATTAAAATCTCACATAGACTACATATTATAACCACATACAAAAAAATTATATTTCACAATTTTATGCTATCTTCATTCAGACACTTCATTCAGACAACATAATTCTCCTATAAACTTGAAATTAACGAGAAAAAAAATTATTTTACAATTTTAAAAGACAAAAACAAAAATTTATACACTTCATTCAGACTTTCATTACAAATTTACAAAACGATATTCCATCAAAAAATTATTAGGACTATATTCCATTAATCTTTCAAACTCAAGCGTAATGTCTATCAAAGAGCCCACACATTCGCCGTAAAATCGTCCTCGCTATTCATTCGCGCCAATATTAACAAAAATTCTACCAAAATATTCAATTTATCACCTATATAGTAAGGTGTGTACACATTATCCTTGCCCTTTACTGCTATTTTATTACCGTACTCGGCCATGAACATTTCTTTTCCATAAAACAGGAATCGTGAGAATTTTTTCCCCACATTGTGTAAATTCTCGTTCAAATTTTGATCGTGAGACATCCTCGAAACCTCCATAGTGTCAAGTAAAACACGGCCAGCGCAGATCATCCAA
This sequence comes from Strigamia maritima, assembly GCA_000239455.1. Taxonomy (NCBI): domain Eukaryota; kingdom Metazoa; phylum Arthropoda; class Chilopoda; order Geophilomorpha; family Linotaeniidae; genus Strigamia; species Strigamia maritima. The sequence continues at coordinate 160,935 of JH429682.1, forward strand.
ATCTAATATCCAATAAAAAATTAAGCATACAATACAGAGCCTTGCCTAAAGACAGTTTGAACGCGTTCGAAAAGTCATAACCTGTACGATGAAACAGTTCTCCATAGAAGTAAATACGAGTGCAAAACTCGGTCACACCAACGTCGTTGTACAGCCTGGTTGGAACGTCGTTTCCCCCGTAATTATTGCATTCTTCTACCATGCGGATGCAGAATAATTCATAAAAGCACTCCATTGATTAGATGAATTTCGGAATTTTTCATTGATGTGCGGATGATTAATTTGATTGCGCTACCTAAAATGTCCTGATAGTCGACACTGGCAATAGCACGTAATTGGCGCTTACATTCTACTTTTGCGTTGATGTTGTTGGGATTATTAGCCAACGTATCCATAAGTTGGCTTATGAATATCAAATTCGCAGGTTCGGCTTGTCGTTCATCCATCGTGCGATAGTTGTGGTTTGATGTGTGAATGGGAAGAAAATGTTTTCATTTTGATTGGATTTTAGGATTGTGAGAGTTAGGTCACGTGGTTGATGATGTCAAGTAATTAGGTCATATTAGCATAAAGTAAAATTTTCGTTTGAAATGAGTTGTTTATAAAATAAAATGTTTTATAATTTGTTTTGGTTTTTGACGATTTGTTTATTTGTTGATTTTTTTATCGTAAAATGAATGATTGTTGATACTGTCATCTTTGAGTTTCATATATTGCAAATATTCAAATTCTGTGATCGACATATGCAAACATAAATTTTAAAATTCAATAATTTTACAATAAAAACAATCAATTCAAGAAAAATAAAGAAAATAAATTTTAAAATAACGAAGAAATTATTTTTATTTTCCAAATATCATTGTATCAGTTTTATTAATGATGAAAATGATTTTGGCATCGATTTCTTTGTGTGCATTAATCTCCCTGACTTTGGCTTCTCCACCTTCAACCTTCAACCTGCGAGGAAATGCGCATCATTTGACAATAATCCCTTCCTTCACTTCACAATGCATAAAGCCCTTCAATTTTCTTTCAGCATCATATTTCCGCATCCTTTTTTAATTTATACATTAAAAATCGCACTCGAAGTGGTTTTTAATCCCTAGATGAAGAAATGACGATCGGTTTCCGCATTGATGGTGATGTTTGTCGGTGCAGTCCTCTATCTCCATCAACGTCTGCCGAAAGGATAGTCCCCACAACACAATCGCGTCGCCATTTCAAATCAAACAGAATTAAATGAAATAAAATTAAATCAAAAGGAATTAAATTAAATTAAATGACATGAAATAAAATTAAATTGCATCAATTAAGTTTTATTCAAGTTAATTTATTGTTAGTCGATTTTGTGTTTTTTCAATGGGCAAATTATGAATTTTATATTTTTTTAGTGTACGAGAAAATACGATTTAGGTAGCCGACCATAGGTAGAAAAATGATTACTTTCACACATAAGAAATGTAAAATGCCTTCACTAATCACTAGGTTACGTGTGTGTAATGTGTATTGGTCCACCTATAGAATCGTAGTGGAAATAACCTACAGCCTCTCTTTCAATAAACTATATACGGTACTGTACATATGATTTTGGCTATTGGATCTTAAAGTTCACTTGGATTTTGTTTGTGAAACTTGAATAATTCCTCTCATATTCTTCCTAATCTTAAAAGTTAAAATGCCTTTCAGAAAATCACCACCGAGTCTGGAAAGTTTGTGTTTAGAAACTGTGACCGAAAATTTTGATACGATGCAAGATCAATTAGAGAATCTACCTTTCACATTCATTGATGCCTTATTTAAACCAATAATGTGTTCACGAGGTTTCAAGAAGGTAAATTCATATATTTTTTTCATTTCGCCACGAAATCATTAAACCATTTGGGTGGTTTTGATATGTCTCTAGAACCTCTGTTAGATAAAATCGGCAAACTTTGTATAAATCTTGTACATTTAGATATTGGTTATTTGGAATTTTTTTTGAACACATTTCATCCGAATCTATGATTCAATTGGTTCAAAACATACCACAAATTCAACATTTAAACATTAGCGGAAGAACAGAATGCACAAACGACGTTGTTGTTGAAATCAGTAAAAATTGTTCAAAATTGTCCTGTCTTAACATTTCTTCTTGCAAAAATGTTAGTGATGTTGGGGCCCTCACGTTACGCAAGTGCACGAAACTACAAGTTTTGGATATCCATCGTACCCATGTCACATATGATGGTTCCATTCTCATTTTGAGCGATCTACCTCTTTTAAAAAGATTTGTGCAGCGTTCGACCTATTGGTCCCGATTCTTGAATTTCTTAAAACAACAATTTAATTCAAAACAAACATTGCCCATTTATTCCCTCGAAGAAATTGGTGTAGGGATATTTGATAATCAAGATATTCCCATTGTAGCCAGCATTTTCCCCAAATTACGTTGTTTACAACTTCAGTCTATTTTAATCAATGTTAAACTTTTTGACTTATTCCCAATGTTAGAGGATTTATCACTTTTCGAATGTACCATTTCCAATGACATTGCTAATTTACAACAACTTGTTTCGTTCAAGGAAATACATCAATTATGTATACGTATGTCTAGGAATTTTTTTTTACTGAATTGCAACTAAAAGGCATTTTATTACAATGTCCGATCCGAAATTAGAAAGTTTTACGTGTATGAGCAGTGACATATTGTCCGACAACTTAATTTCTCAACTCGTTCAATTGAATGCATTTCAAAATCTAAAAAAATTAACTCTTTTTTGTTGTCATTCAATTAACGAAAGCTCTATTATAAAACTATTCGAACTTCACAATCCATTTAACGAGTTAGAGTGTATGAATTGTAAAAATATACCTAATTCTTTAAATTTTCGAAGTTATGTAGAAAGGGAAAACTTGAATTTCAGATTCAGGTAATTGTTTTAAGGTACTGTCAACATTGGAAATGAAAATGATCAAATGAAATAATAGACGAAGCAAACATCATTTCCTTCTTCAAATTTCCTCCAAATGATGTGAGAACAAATTCAAAACGAAATCATAATATTATATTGACTTATATAAATTAAAAATTTAATGCCAATGTTTTTATGTTAAAAATTTAAGTTTTCTGTCATTTTTTATGTTAATTTTGAGCATAGATAGCGAATGACATGCAGTAAAGCTTACTGTTTGTGCGGAGTTTTCTAATAAAGACGTGTAATGTCAAACATATGTCGATACTTATCTCTTCTTCCTGTAAAAGCACACGAACGACGACTTGCGCGCTCGCATCCATGTATGGACGATGGGTGTCGAGGTTAAAACTATTTTCGTGAGATGATTATAATATTTTATTCTTTTCTCATCGGTGATGTCGCCATTTCGAGTTTTAGTTTGAATTTTTTGGTTTTTGACGATTTGTTTATATCTTGATTTCTCTATCAAGTTTTTATTTATTTTTTATTCTGTGATTGACATTAAATTTTGAAATTTTAAAATTTTACAATAAAAAAAAAAAAAAAGAAGAAATTTTAAAATTTTCAAAAATTGAAGAAATTAATCTCTGACATTTGTTTGCATCAATTTGTTTCATTAATTTTCACTAAAACAGTGCAGCAAAGCCAAACTGTTACCAAGAAAAATCAATGTTCAATACATATTTTATGCTCTAAAACCGATTAATCCAGTTAATTTCAGTCCTATTACTTCAATTAGCTCAATAACTGAAATAAGACAAATACCCAAATATAAGCCCAACGTACCCCCAACATCCGACAAAAGTGAAGCAATGCCGTATGACATGTACTCAGTTAATCGTTGTATTGAATTATCAGAGAAATAAATATTAAGATTAAGAACAATTTCTTCATCAACGTGTAATTCTGATACCGATTTCAAGTTGTAGTGTACAATATGGCAATGCCTGGGACATTTGCAAAATTCTGGTGAATAATTTTTCATGAATTTGTCAGCAATTTCAAAAGTTCTTCGAAACTGAGCCGGTGTTTTGCATAATGGTAACCCCAGCTTTATATCCATAAATGGAAGTCTAGGAATTTATGAACTTGATCATCAATATTGTATTACTTGGTAATTTAATGGTGAATTACCTGCATTCAGCTTTTTCATCATTGTACACAATTCTTTGTACACATTTTTCAACACATTTACTGACTTCTTGATCAGTGCTGCATGGATACTTTGTGGTATCCAGTAGATTGTGCTTTGAATAAAAAGTAAATTGTTTTGTGAATGTTGCTGGTTGGGTTTTTATCTAGAATTACCTGTTGAAGAGTGTAGAAGAGGTTTACTTGAGCGTGGAGCGGTATAACAACGCCTTGTTTTGAAACCAGCAAATCATCAATGTGATTTATGGTTTCAGTTTGAATTGAAACCTTAGAAAAAAAAACATTTTCACTTAAATTGTTAATTGAGTATTGTTAATTTTTTTATACCTCACCTGTAGAAATGTGCCTTCAACGTAAGGTAATTCTGCAATATTTCTTATCCTAATGAAAGTGTACAAGCCATTGTATACAATGTTCCTTTCTAATAAAATGTAACAACAATCATGTTGTAGAAGATAAAGTGTAGAAGATGGGTAAGGGGAGTAGAGCGGACTAGAAGGGTTAAGGGGGATAATAAAAAAGCAGATGCGCGAGCAAGAGCCATGACCTCAACTGACCAAGTGGCCATACCTGTAAGCGACCAGTGGAAAAAGAGTAGGGGTTATTTTTAGACAACATTAACCTATTAAATTTCGTAAAGAGCTTGTAAATAAACACAGGAGTCATCCATAAACACTCCCTAAAGTACATAAACACTCTCTAGAGTACATAAACACTTCCTAAAGTACATAAACACTCCCTAGAGTACATAAACACTTCCTAAAGTACATAAACACTCCCTATAGTACATAAACACTCCCTATAGTACATAAACACTCCCTAGAGTTCATAAACACTCCCTAAAGTACATAAACCAGAAGTGTTTATGTAAAAGTACATAAACCAGAAGTGTTTACGTAAAAGTACATAAACCAGAAGTGTTTACGTAAAAGTACATAAACCAGAAGTGTTTACGTAAAAGTACATAAACCAGAAGTGTTTACGTAAAAGTACATAAACCAGAAGTGTTTACGTAAAAGTACATAAACCAGAAGTGTTTACGTAAAAGTACGTAAACCAGAAGTGTTTATGTAAAAGTACATAAACCAGAAGTGTTTATGTAAAAGTACATAACCCTGAAGTGTTTATGTACTTCTGATGTTACTTACTTGCATGAATTGATATGCATTTTCCCGCTAGCCCATATATCTTGTGGGCACTTAATTCAGAGTTGTCAATTATCCAACCATCAATCAAGGAAAGACCCTATAAAAATTATCATATGAAAAAATTGGTTCAACATCAAAATTTGAATATTGAGACATCTATAAAAACCTCAAAAATATCGTCAACATCTCCTAAACAAATTCTAATAATGTTAAAAAATATTCTAAACAAATTCTAATAATGTTAAAAAATATTCTAAACAAATTCTAATAATGTTAAAAAATATTCTAAACAAATTCTAATAATGTTAAAAAATATTCTAAACAAATTCTAATAATGTTAAAAAATATTCTAAACAAATTCTAATAATGTTAAAAAATATTCTGAACAAATTCTAATCGTGTTAAAAAATATCATCTGATTATCTACATTTCTGATTTCAGATACTATGTCTAGGTCAAGAACATAACCTTCATGCAAATGAATTTGCCTATAACTCTATTTATCATTTCGTGCGCGAAACTCCCATTGGTTAATGACCTATATTGTATTGAACGTATATAATGTGATATCTTATTTTAATCCTCTAGTCGATCCGAGTCGAAAAATCATTGTTTCGTAGCCAAAAAATGTGCGCAACAATACAAAAACCCAAATGTAAATAATTTTTTAAAAATATTTTACAAGCATTTTCATTTGTTAACATCGGCATGCACATTTTTGGACTACAAAACAATGATTTTTCGACTCAGCTCAACTAGAGGATTAAAATAAAGATACCACAATATATACTTTCAGTACAATATAGGTTATTAACCATGGGAGTTTCGCGCACGAAATGATAAATAGAGTATAGTACTTCCAAATTACCTACCTCGATAATCTCCAACGACAAGTCTTCGACTAGCATGTCGGAAATCTCCCATATGTTTTCAACAGTAATAGATGTACCGACCAAATTGAAGAGTTCATCAGATGAAATCTTGGTTTTATTCAAACCATTCCAAAAGTGTTCAATAAGCTTAATATTTTTAGTCAGGATCAATGGACAAATAATAATGTGAGGTGGTTGAATTGTCTCATTTTTCTTGAAATCAATAGTCACTGCTGTGGGTTGGTGAATAAAATTGTCGAAGCAATTGAAGATTTGATAACCAGAAAAAGTGGAAAGAAGAATTATTAACACAAACCATACTAATCTTCTGATTTTGGACACTTTGGTGTCGGTGAATTTATCAAACCCTTTTAATTGAACAGGGTTGACTTTCTTCAATTTCTTCACTTTGAATCTTCTTTGTTGTTGGTGAGGATAATAGACATTAATATTATGAATCTTTGGCATAGCTACACACAATGTAGATATCTAACTGGTTGAACGAGCAAAAAAGACAATCAACCCCCAATTATATCAGGTAACTACCGGTAGCAACTAAATAGATCCAAAAAACAAGTGGTTTCTACAACAAGCATTTCGTGTTGATAATTATATACTTAAAATACAATAAAAAAAAGTAATTTTCTGTTGATGTGCATCATTTATGATTTTAATTATGTTTTAAGATAAAAAGCACAAACTTGTACTTACACTTCAGGAATGTACTAAAAAAATAATAATGTTTCAATTTATAATCTAGTATAAATTGATTAGTAATTGGCAACTACAGTAAATTGGGTGCCAGGTTCCACATTGTTATTGTTGTTCTGGTTACTTTTTTGTGTGTTTTAGTGGTGTATGGACCCAATAAAACAATGTCATCTTATTGCAACAACTATTTTTATTCAAAACATATATCGATCCTCGCTTTAAAATACTCATCTCTTCTTCCTATAAAAGCACAAATAATAATTAACTCAAAAAAATCAATAAATATATTTGTAATTTCTCAATTTCTCACCAGGTGAATTTTCTACGGGCACCCTCTTGACCAGGTTTTTTCCTTTCCTTAGTTCGAGGATCCAACGTCAACAAGCCGGCTATTTAATAATACATTTTCATTTTTAATATAAAAATAGAATATTCTATTCTATTTAGGCAATAGAACCTAATCTCATTCGTTCCACTTCTTGACTCGTTAGAAAACTACGCAAAGCCGTCGATATCCCATACCGAATGGCACCAGCTTCTGCAGCCGTACCCCCATTGACAACTTTCGCTTCCACGTCCACCTCGTCCATCAGATTGGTAAAAATTAAAGGAAACATGATTTGTTCTCTTAAAAAATTTTTAAAAAATTAAAAATTTTATTTTAGATTTTTTTTATTATAATGTTTTACCTATATTGAACAAATTTAAAATAACTAATATCTTCGCCATTAATGTCGATTTTGCCGGAACCGTTGCCGCGAACGACGACTTGCGCGATTGCTTTTTTGCGTTGCGCGCTCGCATCCATGTATGGACGGCCCTTTTCGTCGTATTTTAACTGGAAATTAATTTAAATGTTCAGAATTTGAATTCAATAAATGGTTTTCATTGGTTTACGGGTGGGATGGCCATGATTTGTGTTTGTTGCACGAGATTATAGCGAAAAGACGAAATGAATTCTTGGGATTGCTTCGAGTATGGATGACTGATCAAGCGGGAAATGCAGGAAATGAAGTAATTGTACTGAAATTTAAAACTTTTTAAAATTAAAGTTGAGTAATTTGATTAAATTTGAATTACTTTGTCATCGGTAAGGGTTTCGAGCACTTTTTTCTCCAATTCGGTCTTAGTTATCCATTCGCTTCCTTTTGTAGACCTGGAATTATATTTTTTTTTTAGTTTTAAAATTATTTTTTTAATGTTTTTAAATTTATTTTTTATTTTTTTACATTTGTGATTCGGCTTCGGGATTGTTGATGTCCTTTTTGATCATTTCGTCTTCGTGTATGTTGAGTTTTTCAAGGTGAACAGCAATGTCCTTTGATTTTAGATTATATATTAGAAGAATGGAATTTTAGTTATTTGGTGATTGTTTACGTGTAATGCTTCGTAGTAATTTGGTTTTGCTGTGTAGAAGAGTGGATGAAAAGGTCGACCTTCTTCGTCAAACTGCGCCTCTAAATGAAATATAATGAATATTTTAAATTCAAGTATAGAGACACGGTAGTAAATTGCTAAAAATCATTGAAAATAAAGCAAGAATGAATAAAAAAACACCAAAACTTACAAAAAATCAAGCAAGAATAACTAAAAAGCACTAAAAATCGAGCAAAAATAACTAAAAAACACTAAAAATCAAGCAAAAATAACTAAAAAACACTAAAAATCAAGCAAAAATAACTAAAAAACACTAAAAATCAAGCAAAAATAACTAAAAAACACTAAAAATCATTGAAAATCGCCTAGAAATCACCGAAAAATTACTTAGAATCACTAAAAAAAATCTAAAACCACTGAAAATCATCTCTAAGATCACTGAAAATCAAGTAAAATTCACGAAAATTAACTCAAAACAGCAGAAATTAGTTCAAATAATTACTAATATTAACTAATTTGCTAATCTATTTCAAAGTCAATCCTGCCCACATGTTACCTTTCTTTTTAGGAAATATTTCCTTCGGAGGTTTTAGCATCGGTCTTGCCTTTAACTGAAAAAGTCCAGACGGCAACAAATATTGAATAGCTTTCTAAAAAAGATCATAAAAACCCTTAAATAGTCAATTTAAACACAAACAACTCGTCTCATTACATCCACATCATCTTGAGTAAATTCATCCGGGTCTTTTCCCATTATATTCGCCAAATGCCGCTTCCCAATTTCATATTCTGCCGTCTCCTTTTTGATAAATTCGTCTGAAAATAACAAAATCATCAGAAATCACGTAATAATTTCATTTTCGCTTCATTTACTGTAAGTTTGAGCCTGTTGCAAGTAAGCTCTGATTGCTGAACTGATTTTTCGAGCTTTATCTGATTTCCCAGCATTTTCTCCCGTCTGTGAAACTGGTAGAATGACTTTAGGTGATGTTTCTTCTTGTGGTTGGGAATTTTGATGTCTTTTTAACACCACACGTGACTAAATAAATCGGAAATATGGCGTTATAAAGTAATCTAATAGTGAATTAATGTAAAAATTATACCTGACATGCGCTTTGGTTTAAATTTAATAGCAATGTATTGTTTTTAGTTGAAGAAAAAGCCAATTTTCCTATCGTTTTCAACCGAGTTAAACAAACAGCAGCCATGTTTTTATGGAGCTTGAGTGGCGCCAACTGGTGAGAAACCATCGAAACAGCAGTATTTTCGATGTTTTATTTTATTTTTAATTTTTGTTTACAGATGTTTAATTTTAGTTGGCATAGAAACCAACTTGCGTTAATCTATATTTTCTAATTTTTATATACATAAAGTGTCCTAAGATATAAATTAAGCCAAGTAATATGGCGGAAAGCAAACAAATATATAAATAAAAACAAAAGTCCCTAAATTCTTTTACACAGTGTTTAGATGATTTTTTTCCAGTGTCATACGTAAAAGCAGCTCCTACAACAAACAAAAAAATCAGTTAAATTGACGTTACAACAACACAAAATACATTTTTTGCTCCACTTACCTACACCTATCCATGTCAGAACTAACAAATTCAATAAATATGTGATGATATTGCCACAAACATTAGTGTCAATTGGCGAAAACCAACTTGGCATTCTTTCATCAAAATCCCAATACCAAAATCGGGTAAATAAATACAAAAGCAGCCTAAACAATGTTGTTGCTCCTAATCCAATCACACAAATTGGAACAAACTTCTCCCCTTTACAATTACTGAAGTTTATAACACCTGAAAACATTAAAAATATATTTTTTTAAAAAAATCAACAAAAAAACATATCTAAATATTAAATATTGTCACCTAAAATGATCAAGCATGCTGGTCCCAATGCAGCAGTCATAACAGAAAGTGAGAGAGAAAATCTATGGTAATTATTACACCTAGGTGCATCTGCATTAATTTCCGTGTAGCATGAATACTATAATAAACAAGAAAACTTAAAATAAATAAATATTATTGATATTTAATACTCACTAAAGACATTTTACTCCTGCCATGTAATAAATAAGACTACGTAATAATTTAAAAACTAAAATTAATCATTATTTATTACATATAGTGATATCATATCAAAATATGATAAAATACTTGTGCATTAAAGTACCCGGATGTCAAAACACTAAAGGTGTGGAAATGTACACAAACGTGTAATTGTAAACAGGAAAATGGCTATTAAAACTTTACCAGTACCATAAGCACTGGAAATAATTAAATTTCATTATGTCAATTTATTTTGATTTTATAAAAAAAAAACAAATACACAACTATTGTTTTATTTCAATTAAAAACTAACAAAAATGTGATAAATTAATGCGCTTGTTTTTCTTCCGCTCTCGCCCTCATCCTATTAATAAAAGCTTGTCCTTTACTCTTGCGGAAAGTCTCGAAAGGATCGTTCAAATTGATCCCAATTCCTTTATATTGATCTTGGCGATCCCTGACATCACCGGCATCGATCGGTTCATGAATTCCTTGTTCGGCAGCACCTAATCCTTGACCGCCCCAACCTAAACACCAAAAAATATATAAAAATTCTGTAAAAACTAACTGCTGTGCGGTCTGGACATAGCGCTATGTGGACAAATTCTGCACGCCATCCCCGGTCCGGACATAGGACAATCCATGATAATGGCACTTCTGTGGGTTTAACGCTCTGCGCACCGGATATATTTCTAGGACCCATCCTAAACTCTATCTAACAATTCGTGCACGAATCTCCCATTGGTTAATGGCCTATTCCTTGTACTAAAAGTATATTTTGTGGTATCTTATTTTAATCCTCTAGTCGAGTCGAGTCGAAAAATCATTGCTTCGTAGTCTAAAAATGTGCGTGCCATTGTAAACAAACGAAAACGCTTGTAAAATATTTTAAAAAATTATTTACATTTGGGATTTTGTATTGTTGCGCACATTTTTTGACTACGAAACAATAATTTTTCGACTCGGCTCGACTAAAGGATTAAAATAAGATACCACAATATATACTTTCAGTACAATGCAAAAAAGTTCACATCTCAGTTTCGTACTCGTATTATTGGATAGAGTTTATGTCCGGACTGCACAGCATATACTGTATACTATACCCATTTTTTTAAGTAACTGGTGGCCCTTATTGGTTTCCCCCAGTCTATTTTCAGTACCAGCTGACCCGTATGTGCTTCCGCTAATAAAAAAAACATCAAATTTTTTTATTATTTATAATTATTTCAATCGGAATTTTTAAAAAATACAAAAAAGATGGCGGTGTTGGGCTTCTGGGCCCGCGGTTGGCGGGTGGTGGCGACGGTGAGCGCTGTTTGGCGCGCGGCGGCGAAATTGACTGCGATCGGGACCGCGAAGTTCTCTTGTAGAGTCGTGGTGATGGCGACTTTGATCTCGATCTTCCTTTGCTGTAATTGGATAGATTGTTGATTACGGTTTTATTAATGGAGTCGTGATTTTCTTTTTCTTGCATTTGTTCGTTGTAGCGTCGGCGGTTCGGTGATCGGGACCGCGAGCGGAAGAAGCGTTCTTGGTTCTGTTGGCGGGTGGTTTTGGGTGATGGGATTCGTTTTCCTTCTTTGATTTCGTCTTCTTTGGTTTTCTTCGCGGTTGTTTTCGCTTTGAAGAACTCGTAGAGACCCAGTTGTTCCCAGCCTTCGCTGTTCCGCGGTCGCTCGTGAGATGGCGGGCTGTAGAATAGTTCGACGGCGGCTAAGAGGCGGTCGCTGGGAGGAGCGGGTGGTGGAAGTCGAATTTGATCGGGATCCAGAGGGCAGTAATCTGTCTCTTCCATCTGGAACGAATAGATAGACATATTTATAGTAAACCTATTTTACAATTAGGTACGCATTTAGCAAATTATAAATGCACAAATGTAACTAAATTGTAAGGTTTACTACTTTTACGACCTGCTTGTTGACTGTTTGCATCAATTAAGACTTTTTTTGGATCATTTTAAGACTTTTTGCATCATAAATATACGGCACTTCAATTTCTGACTTTTTATGTCATATTTACGTCAATTTCCGACTTTTTGTGTCATATTTACGTCAATTTACGACTTTTTGTGTCATATTTACGTCAATTTACGACTTTTTGTGTCATATTTACGTCAATTTACGACTTTTTGTGTCATTTACGTCAATTTACGACTTTTTGTGTCATATTTATGTCAATTTCCGACTTTTTGTGTCATATTTACGTCAATTTACGACTTTTTGTCATATTTACGTCAATTTACGATTTTTTGCATCATATTTACATCAATTTACGACTTTTTGCATCATATTTACATCAATTTACGACTTTTTGCATCATATTTACATCAATTTACGACATTTTGTATCATATTAACATCAATTTACGACTTTTTGCGTTAATTTACGCCATATTTACACCGTATTTACGGTACTTCACCCCAAAAATGCACTTGTAATTCGAGAATTACGTCATTGCCAAAAAGAAACTCTTAAAAAGACATCTTACTGTTATACCTTAACTAGCGGAGCCATTAAACCTGCTGGTAGTTCATAATAAGGAACCGAAGGCATCAGATTGGGGTCATTCAGATCGACCATGGGCGCCTGATGTGGCGGTGGCAAATGCGACAGAAATCCCGGTGGTGGTTTAGTAAAATCGGGTATGGGCAAGCCCGGTGCAAGTCCGGTTGAGGCGAAAGGTGGTATGCCGAGTGGAGGTTGCTGGAAATTCGGTGGCGGTTGGTTGAAGTTCGGCGGTAAGAAACCCGGTGGCGGATGAGTAAAATTTGGCGGAGGCTGGCTGAAGTTTGGTGGAAAATTTGGTGGTGGTTGAGCGAATTGCGGTGGCACGGTGGTCTGAGATTGGTTGCCGGATTGCGTGGAGTCGGGGGGCGAAGGGGATGCGGTGCCCGGACTAGAAGACATATCTAAAAATTCAAATACGATGTAGTTAAACGATATTTTATGACGTTAATAATTAAAATCAGTGTGTTTTACAACGTTTTTCAACAAAAAATTTTGTTTTTAAAATTGTTTATCAAAAATTTGTGTATATTCTAACGTTATTTATCAAAAATTCGTAATTTTTGACGTTATTAATAAAAAATTTGTGTATATTCTAACGTTATTTATCAAAAATTCGTAATTTTTAACGTTATTAATAAAAAATTTGTGTATATTCTAACGTTATTTATCAAAAATTCGTAATTTTTAACGTTATTAATAAAAAATTCGTGATTTTTAACGTTATTTATTAAAAATTCGTGTTTATTCTAACGTTATTTAACAAAAATTCTTGATTTTTAACGTTATTTAACAAAAATTCTTGATTTTTAACGTTATTTAACAAAAATTCGTCTTTATTCTAACGCAATTTATCAAAACTCCGTGATTCTAACATTATTTATCAAAAAATCGTGATTTTTTAACGTTATAAATGAAAATTTTGTACTTTTTATTCGACATTTTCACATTTATAACGATATAAAACCCTAAAATTTTTAGAGTAAAACGTTATTTTCTAACATTGTATATTGTAATTTATACCTGATGGATGTCTAACAGCCAAAGGTACCGGACCTTGTGGTTGTACAGTGTTAAACGATGGCTGTTGTTGTTGTTGCTGCTGCTGTTGAAAATAATTAATATTCCCAGTTACCTGCATTAGTTATAAAATTCAAAACAAAAAAAAAAAAAAAAAAAAAAAAAAACCCGAAAAAATATATAAAATCATAGTTATTTTTTAAAATAATAATAGCAATAGTCATTTAAGTAATTAAGTGTGTGAGTTTGATACTAAACCTGATGCAGTTGTGCCGTGATGTGAGTGACAAAATCTTGATGCTGTTTCTGTAATGCCGCGTACTGGTTTTGAATGGCCGTTGTTATCGGTGTGATGACTGAAGAGCATTCAGCAATTAAATTATTCTGATACGCAGCCACTGCTGCTGCTGGGTTCTTTAATTGCTGTCAATATAAGTCAATTTTAATTAATAATTCAATCAATTTAAACACGAATGGGGCGAGGGTTTCCAGAATAGAAAAATAAATTGATTTTTGACTAAATAAAGTTTATACTTCAAAAATGTGCATTTTAAGTGTAAAAACTGAATTTTTTGGGGTAAAAATGGCATTTTTTACAGTAAGAACTACAATTTAAGTGTAAAAACTGTATTTTTGGTGTAAAAACTGTATTTTTGGTGTAAAAACTGTATTTTTGGTGTAAAAACTGTATTTTTGGTGTAAAAACTGTATTTTTGGTGTAAAAACTGTATTTTTGGTGTAAAAACTGTATTTTTGGTGTAAAAACTGTATTTTTGGTGTAAAAACGATATTTTTGTGTAAAAACCTGTATTTTTTGTGTAAAAACCGTATTTTTTGATAAAAACTGTATTTTCTGGTATAAAACTGTATTTGTGTGTAAAAACCGCATTTTTACCCCAAAAACTACACACTGCATTTTTTGTTTCTCGTACCAGACCTCGTCCCACCACCAAAATTTACCTCCAAAATCGGTACTTCAAAGTAATTATTTGATTCCCATAATTTAAGTAGCTGAAAAAAAATTTAAAATAAATAACTATAAATACATTAAAAAGTCATAACAAATAATTTGTTTACCTTTGAAAGCTTTTGTTGCTGATCTTCACTTGCCGCCAAACACGTGGTGCAAAAAATCGGTACTACAACTGCACCCAAAGAACTGCGCAAATCATCAGCATTTTTCCTCAAACTAGGAATGAATAACAAGTCTTTCAAACTTGTATCAATAAGAAAAAAAAATTCTAATAAATAACAAAAGACAACACAAAAATCCAAAATTCGATTTTTAACACAAAAAAATTTAAAATTCTAAAACAAAAAACTTTTAAATTTTTTTTTCTTTTCAGAAATTTAAAATTATATTTTAAATTTTAAAATAAAAAAATACAATCATTCAAGAAATGATCACCAATGATGCAAAACGTCGTTTATTAGATAAACGAGGTGCAGTTTGAGCTCGAAGGAGGTTCCCGGAGCCGTCACGCGTTTCTGTAAGTATTGGACGATGATGTTGTTGTGTTCTGGAGAAATTGCGTGGTTAAATATCCATCCTTTTCCGGTCTTTTTGGAGGATAAAAAAGTTTGGTTATTGTTTTTGGGGTGTTTGGGTTTGTTTTTTCTTTGTTTTACTGAAATTGAGTCTTTGGTACAAGAGTCTATTATGGGTTGCATCACTTTTTCGAGTTCTGGGAGATCGATGTCAACGTTTTTAGCTAAGTTTTGGAGTTTTTCGTCCTGGATTTTACGAATTGCTTCATCGATTTCAACCTGAAATAATGTAATTTAGGTAAATCAGTAAAAAATTAATACTAATTAAATTTTTCTTGTTGCAAATTGATAAAAATTAATAGAAAATCATATTGGCAAATTGATAAAACTTGAAAAAAACTAGAGTTTTTAAGTGAAAAATTGCATTTTTCATGTGAAAAATGGATAAAAATTGCATTTTTTATGTGAAAAATTAATAAAAATTGCATTTTTCATGTGAAAAATTGATAAAAATTACATTTTTCATGTGAAAAATTGATAAAAATTACATTTTTCATGTGAAAAATTGATAAAAATTGCATTTTTCATGTGAAAAATTGATAAAAATTACATTTTTCATGTGAGAAATTGATAAAAATTACATTTTTCATGTGAAAAATTGATAAAAATTACATTTTTCATGTGAAAAATTGATAAAAATTGCATTTTTCATGTGAAAAATTGATAAAAATTGCATTTTTCATGTGAAAAATTGATAAAAATTGCATTTTAGATAACCATTACAATTAAAATTAATATCCCAATTGTTTTTCATCCCTCTATTTCCGAAAAGCAATCATTACTATAATCATTAGTAAAACCAAAACTCTCAAAAACCCTCCCACAAACCTGTTGTTGTTGAATGAGCATTTGATGCTGCGCCGCCAAATTCCTTTCGCTTTGCTGAATCTGTTCCTGCACTTGCTGCGGCTCAATAAGACTTTGCCACGAAATATTCTGCTGCTCAATCGCCTTCTGCTTCTGTTTTAAAACCGAAGCGAACGCCTCGTGAACGACATCTAACAAAAATAAACATTTTTTATTCATTCAATTACAAAATATTCACACAAATTCATACTCGCTTGCTCAGTAGTCACTTTATACTGATAATAATTATAATATTCGCCACCAAAAAGAAAGGCAAACTTCTGATTATCCTTTTGTTTGTTTTTGGTCATTTGTTCAAATTCCAGTCCATTTCGTGCAACAAATTGGGCCAATTTGTCGATTATATTGCGAAGTTCTTGATCTAAAGGCAAAAAAATGTCAAAATCACAAACAAATAGAAATCTATAAACTCTAAATTTACCTTCTGGTGCTTTAGTCAAATCCATATTCACTGGAAACTGCTAAATCGCATCAGACATCGACTTTTGCAACAATTTATTGGACGCCATTAGGAAAATACTTCTATAACTTACCACTAGGTAAAATCCGTTTACCGCCATCTATTAACAAAAAATCGAACTTTATTTTTAAAAATGGCAGTGCACATGTCGCTCGCTGATCAAATAGCCGAACTTATTAAACCAGCGCCGCCCCAAGAAGCTCCTGAAGATGATTTTGGTAATATAAGATATTTAAAAATTGTAAAATTAAACTTTATATATTTTTTGTTTGTAGAATCCGCTGCTCGGGTGGTCGACAAATTCGAAGACGATGAAGTAGACACAAATTTTATTGGAAAAAGTCAATTGCGAATACGAAATGCGGATTTATTGGACTATGATGAACGATATGCGGGACGTAGAGTCAGTGTAAAACAGTTCAGAGGTGTTGAAAGTGAAGAAGAGTCGGAAAATTCCGAGGAAAGCGATGAAAATGAGTCAGAAATTGACGAAAACGATGAAAAAAGTGACGAAAATGATGAAAAAAGAGATGAAGATGACGAAGAAAGTGACGAAAATGATGAAAAAAGTGATGAAGATGACGAAGAAAGTGACGAAAATGATGAAACTGAAGATGAAAAAGATGAAATCGATGAGGATAACGACGACAAAGATGAAATGGAAGTGACAGAAAATTTTTCAAAACTTGATTTCACGTCTGAAATCGATAAAGGGGCCGCGACGAGATCGCAACTGCGTAAATATTAATTAAAAAATGAATTAAATCGATTTATTAATTTTTTTATTGTTTTTTTAGTTTTGTGGGATTCGCTGCTGGAGTGCCGAATCAAGCTGCAGAAGGTGCTGCAATTGAGTAATCAGTTGCCGCAATTCGACGTTTGGCCGCAGTTTATGCGCGACGCGGAGACGAGTAAAATGCAAAAGGAAAGCGCGAAAGACATGCAGAAGTTGCTCGATAAATTAGTGACGCTTCAGACGAATTTGTTGAGTAAATATCCGGAGACGAAGAAACAAGTGCTGGAAAAAGGCGACGAAATGTCGGTTTAGTTGAGAGACCTATTTTTTTTTTGGTTTATTGATTAATTAATTTTTTTAGGGATGAGGAGATTGAGAGTTCGGATGATGGGAGTGAGGAGGAGATTCATGTCGTTTCGGCGCGTGGGGTGAAGAGGAAGTTGAGGTTTGAGGAGTATCCGGAGTTTTTGGCAAAGAGACACGCGGATTTTGAGAGATTTCGGTTTGTTTGGGTTTTGTTTGGTTGGTGTTTTGGGGTTTGGGTTTAATTTCGGGTTGTTTGTTTGTTTTAGAGATTCGACTATTGAGAAGTGGAATGATCGGACAAGGTTGACTACGGGGAAGATGAAGGGATTTAATGCGTTTGATCAGACAGCGTTGAAACAGATTGAACATGTAAGAAAAAATTTCTGCTTTGTAATTATTTTGACGCAAATTTGTTTTTAACATATATTTCCATTTTTTAACGAAATTTTCATATTTTTCACCGAAATTTTCACATTTTTCACCGAAATTTTCACATTTTTCACCGAAATTTTCATCTTTTTCATCAAAATTTTCATCTTTTCCATTAAATTTTTCATTTTTTCAGCAAATTTTTCATTTTTCAGCAAATTTTCCATTTTTCAGCAAATTTTCCATTTTTCAGCAAATTTTCCATTTTTTCACAAAATTTTCTATATTTTTTACAAAATTTTCTATATTTTTCACAAAATTTTCCATATTTTTCACAAAATTTTCCATATTTTTCACAAAATTTTCCATATTTTCACAAAATTTTCCCATATTTTTCACAAAATTTTCCATATTTTTCACAAAATTTTCCATATTTTTCACAAAATTTTCCATATTTTTCACAAAATTTTCCATTTTCTCTAGATACTATCAGACAAAAATCGCCTCTTAACCCGCAGTCGAACCAAACGATCCGTTTATCACATCCTCGGTAAACAAGACTCCACCGAAACCGACGAAACATCCGGCATCGACCCCGAAATATTCGACGACGACGACTTCTACCAACAACTCCTCCGCGAACTAATCGAAAAACAAGGTTCCCAAATTGACGACCCGCTGGCCCTAAGCCACCACTGGGCGAAAATCCAAAAACTTCGCGGCAAAATGAAGAAAAAAGTGGACACAAAAGCGAGCAAAGGCCGTCGCTTCCGCTACAAAGTCCACCAAAAATTGGTCAACTTCATGGCACCCTACGAATACGACGTAGCGAGCTCGGAATCCCGAAAAGACCTCTTCAGTTCGCTCTTCGGTCAAAAGAGAGCGAACAAAAGCGACATTTGCATGAATTTCCTATTCGGATCCATGAATAACAAATAAAAAAATAATTGATGCATTTTTTTATTGTAAATATTGAAAAAAAATTTGATTACAAAATAGATATTCTCTTGAATAAATACATAATTACTTGTGTCAATTCTAACTAAATTTTTTTTATTTTTTTTTAATAATTATCATCATAATCGATCGGATCAAATTGATCGTCGGAACTGCGTTGACGTTGCCGCGCGAGAACTTTGTCAAATTCCTTAGTTCGCGTTGTTTTGAACTGATTAATAGAAGATAGATTTGTTAAATTTAATTTTTTTTTTTGTTTAAAAATAATATTTTTACCCCGGAATTGTTTTTTTGAAGGTTTAGTTGACTGAAAAGTCGATTTCCTTCATCGTTACCGCAAAACGATTGGAGTTCGTTGCGTTTTAGACTGAATAATGCGAGACCAGTGGCTCCTTTAAGTATTTCAATGGTTCTAGAAATGTTTAAATAATGTTAGTAAGTTGTATTGATATATTTATTAAAAAGTGTTTTATTTACGTTGGTGTGAATTCTTTAGCTGTCAGCCAGTTAATTACTTCAATGGGAGTCGATTTTTCGGATATGAAAGCACTGGGTGCTTTGGGTTTAGGAAAAAGTGATTTTTGTTGTTGGCGCATCTTCAATTCATTTGTCACGTTTAGTTGCTGAAGTCGGACTAGAAATAAATAAATTGGTATATCGAAATAATATCCTATACTCTATTATTTCGTGCGTGAAACTCCCATTGGTTAATGACCTATATTGTATTGAAAGTATATATTGTGGCATCTTATTTTAATCCTCTAGTTAATCCGAGTCAAAAAATCATTGTTTCGTAGCCAAAAAATGTGCGTAACAATACAAAAACCCAAATGTAAAGAATTTTTTTAAAATATTTTACAAGCCTTTTCATTTGTTAACAATGGCACGCACATTTTTGGACTACAAAACAATGATTTTTCGACTCAGCTCAACTAGAGGATTAAAATAAGATACCACAATATATACTTTCGATACAATATAGGTTATTAACCAATGGGAGTTTCGCACACAAAATGATAAATAGAGTATAGATCTATATAATTTAAATCGAAAATAGAAAAGAATGCTCATGTTGAAAGTCTACTTATATAGAAATTCTATGTAGATCTGATAGATTATATCTATTCAGTGTAGAAATTCTATATAGATTTAACATGGAAATTCTATATTGGTGTCAAACATGTGTGAAAGTTGTAGGATCTGCTTACCTTGTTGCAATTTTTCATCAATAGGAGGTGGCTTTGGTCGAGGATTTGGTGCTCGTGCTGGTATTGGTGCTGGTGCTGGTGCTGGTGGCGGGGCTGGTACTGGTAATGGCGGTGGGGTAAATGGTGGAAAAAATTGGGTTTCGGTAAATTTAGGAGTAATTGGAATTTCTGGAAAATAATGTTCAATCATTTAATAATTACTAAAAAATAAAGATTTTTGACAAGATTTCTATTTTACAGTGCAAAACACTTACATGGACAGTGATGACAAAAGACACAAGTTGAAGATGAACAAAAACTGTGTAACATAAACAATGAATGAAGCAAAAAATAAACGACAAAGCTTTTAATTTTTTTATTACAAACAGCAGAGAAAAACATGACAAGTTTCATATATAAAACTATATTATTATTATTAATTGTAATAAGTCTGGTTGTAAATATTCTTCTTTACAATAATTCATCCAACAATTTTTTTTTTTTTTTTTTCTTGAAATTAATCATTAAAAATTCATGAAATAATTAATTAATCAAAATGGAATGTTAGTTTTTTTTTTTTAAAACAATTTTCAAAACAAAAATCCCATAATAAATAAACAAAACAACAATTTAAAAAACAAATATGTAAATTTCATTTCTTATTCCAGAAAAACATGTTTAATCATTTAATTCAGTAGTATAACAACCACCTCATTATCCCACAATCTGGACCCCTATGAATCTGGGCCCCTAAGACTAAATTTTCTCAAATTTTGTTGAAATTTATCAAATATAACACAATTTATGACAGAAATTAGTAACTCCCATGAACTCCCATAGTTGCTAAGAGACTGATTCAATTGACTTCAAAATGATAATAAAACATGATAATCACATACAAACATATAACTGGACGGAATATTACAAAATAAACATAAAATTACATTTTACAAAATCTCCCCCGGATTAAAAAAAACTTTAAAAAATATTATAATATTAATTTGTTTAATAACTGGATAGAAAAATAAGGTTTTTCACACATAACCTTGAGTATTTTTCCACATTGTACAGCGATACTAAAAGTATCGAAATTCCCCTTTCCTACCTTGACGCTCTTGTCGAACCCATTCCACCGGTGACGCAGGAGTGGCGTTGGGACTACGCCCAAAAGCACCACTAGTTGGTGATTCCTAAAACATGAAAATAGTCAAAAATCAATTTATTGGCCATTGCTACTGCAAGTAACAGTAAGTAATACCTGTCCGTAAAGACGTTCACGGCTGTTGCGCATGTATAAGGGATTATTGAACATAGCGTCTTCGTCGCTCGGATGGAACGGTGTGACAATTGTATGTGGAACATGAGCTACTTGTCCACGAATGTTTCGAGTTTTCCACCACTTCCGACTATCATCTAAGACCTAATAAACAAGAAAAATAATTTTGATTTGCCAAATTCCAGTCACAATCTGCTCTTACTTCTAAGAATTCTCCACGAAACACCGTCAGCTCCTTATCGTTGTTAGCGGTACGTGGATAAGTGACTTGAACAACTTTTCCACCACGTATGCGTAGTTCCTCCAACCATTGTTGCTGCTGTCGGTCGAACGGCCGTTGTGGATCCATCGAAGTTCTTTCGATGGAGTCTGTACTGATATCGCTTCTGCCATCCCGGTCCCTCGAATCGTGATATTCTCGATCAGACTGTGGAGATCTGGCGCGCTCCCTTTACCAAATCATGAGAAAAATAATTAGAATAGTGAATTTTAATCAGATTGAATATTTAAATATAAACAAATAAGACAATTATACAGACACGTCAGATAAATTATAGGAAACCTTTCGTTGCTTCACTGCAACATTTTCTGAAGATCTGATGCTGCGTTATTTATCTCCAACAGTGCCCCTTGTTCCTTCTTTACTGTTACTGTTTACTGCTAATGTGAACACAAGTAGTAACCCGCCATACTAATTTCATACCTTTCATATGTTCTCCTTTCATCCAAATGTGGTTCGTAGGGACTATCGAATTGATGTCTTCGCTCTTCACTTGGTAATGGCGACGGTTGTTCGTGATCGTTCGGATAATAAAAGTCATTTGGAAATCTTCCATCACGGTAAGCTTGTTCGCGACTCTCCGCCTTTAATACAATAACATTTCCCTGTATAATAACTTTGTCACATTTATATTTCAACTCACATCATGTTGTGCTTTAAGAATCTCTTCATGTCTACTTTGTTGTGCAACTGATGCAGCTGCTTTTGCTGTGATCTCTTGCCTTTCACGGTCTTCATTCAAAGGATAATCCGGTGCCCAACCACTGAAGAAAACTGGATGATATGGACTTACATAGTCCTTCCATTGTTCCCTAATAAAAGATTAACTTATAAGTAAGTTTTCCAACCTATGCGGCTTTTGGAGTACCGTACCTTGGGATGATCCATGTTTCACCCAAAGAATGCCACAAGTCGCTTTCCTTCGAAGTGAGGCAATTGGTGAGCAGTTCAACGGCGTCTCGAGTTAGTAACGGCGAAGTCACTTTGCCGGCCAGATTGGGTCCATAATTGGAATCCCTGCTTGCATCCATGATCAATGCCAGTGGAGTGAAAAGGAAGTGGACAAGTTCTGGTGCATTTGGTTCATGAATGTGTGATTTCAGTTTGGCCTGTATTAAATAAAATGTTTTGTAGTTCAGCATTGGACTGTATTGGCTGATGAGTTCATACCAAAAGATTGAATGAAAGCTTGAATTTTTGTAAAATATCCACAAATTCCCTTTCGGGAGGCGGTTTAGCACGCATACTGAGCATGCCTTCGCCATGATCCTTTTTCTTCCCTTTCCGGGTCCGGCGACGACGCTCTAGTTCACGATAAGCCGCTGCAGCACTCTGAAGGCGACCGATGAATCGTTCAATATCATCGAAGCAACAGTTTAGAATGGTCACATCTCTTTCGTATTTCTCACTGCCGGTAGACGAAGTCTCGTCGGCAGATTCGCGTAAACCCGACCGAGACAGATTCAAATGGTGAAGATTCCGCGGCATGGGAGATGATTGTGACTCTAAAAAAGAGATAAAGAAATATATGCTAAAGATAGATACTTTGCGTTTAGCAAAAAGTGGCTTGATCCCGATTTCTAGTACGAATTAGACCAAAAGTAACAATATTGGTTCAGAACTATACAAATAATAGATACTACGGTACGTTAATTAAAATCATTATCACTAGGTTTGACACACTTAATGCTCGTAATGTTCAAAGTGCAGGCCAATCATTTCTGCCATAACTTGATAACGGTATAGGCCTTGAGGCACGTGCAACCACCCCGGCTTTTTCCACCAGTGGGTGGGCCCATTCAAAAATTCAATAAATACAATAGTTTCATAGAGACTATGAGGCTATGAGACTCAAAGAGACTATGATTCTGCAAAACCAATAATAAATATCATACAATTCTATAATTATTACCATTCCTTTGAGTAGTTAAACTGGTAGTGGTCAATTTGCTATTTGTTTGTCTGTGGTTCACGCCGTTATGAGGTGGTTCTGGTGGTGGGTTGTTTGGTGGTGGTGGAATGCTTCTTGCATCCGTTTTACTGAATCTACACAACAAAATAAAAATTTAAAAAAAAAAAAAATAACAACAGGTTATCCCTTTGACTACAAATGAACCACGTCACCAGAGCTTGCGTACCTCCTAATTTGGCAAGTCAAGTTTTTTTTAAGAAAAGAGAAACCTCCCACCTGTAAAGGTGTAATAAATCCCACTTGAAGTTTGATGGGATGTGTTCCAAGTAATCAGAAAGTCAAGATAAGACATAAAACTGAACTTTGATCAACTGTAGTCGCCATGTTTTCGCTTAAGTCTCGGCAGTAAAAGCCGATGCGTAGAGAAAGGAATTAGAAACTGGTTTTCTTACATAATGAACGAGTTAAAACAGGGAAATGAGATGGAAATAAGCGTATTAGCCAAAAGTTGACAAAAGTTCTTTTTTATATATATATATATAGATAGATAGATAAGAATCAGTTTTCAATCATTATAAATTTTTATTATCTGAGAAATGATCCAAAAATAAAAATTTTGTAATTCATCAAAGGTTGATTTCATAACCTTAATCTGTCACTATGGGGAGTTTGTCCAATAGATAGGAAGTGAATTCCAGTGGCAGTATTTTGTATTTATTAAATGTGATCAGGTCAACATTAATGTAATGAGTTTAGTATCATTGTTTGATAATTATAATAGATATCTCTGCATCCTATTTGCAATGTTCAGGCATTTAGCAATCCTGGCACATATTCAAGTGTGACAATTTCCACTAATTTGCTCTATTTATCCATAATAAGAATAGAGGAAAATTAGTTATAAAAAAATGTGATGATAGATGATGAAATAAAATGAGCATAACTCTTAAAAGGGTTTACGACATCACAGTTTTTATTGGTCCATTTTGATCAAGCATCGTCTAAAACCCTTAAATTATTTTTCAGGGATTTTTTGAAAAATACAGTTGTGACGTATATCCCATTCATTTTAACATGGAAAATACCAACTGTAAAGTCCAGAAACAACGCCCTGCCAGCAGTAGTCAACAATGTCCCTCATCAAGCTCAAACAAGCAAGGAAATCATACAAAATGATTTTTTAAAATAAAAATAAAAATCATTAATGCTTAGTTCTTACTTGGCAGAAATTCCGGCAGAAAATTTTCTGCTGCAGAAAATTTTGAGTGCAGAAAAGTATTTGGACTGAAAAGCGGGCAAAAAAATGCAGAAAAGTAGAATTTAAAAATGGATGCCAGCTAAGGAAGGCAATTTATA
>JH429682.1:186641-265148 GCA_000239455.1 Strigamia maritima
AGTATTAGTGAAAGCAGTCGGATCGCTGATCAAATGCAATGGAAAGCGTTCAACCACATCCTAGAAGCGAAGGAAACAATATAATTATATATTCTATAATTTATATTTTATTTTTCCTGAGAAAAAAAATTACTTACCCCATTTTCATAGTCGATAATAACAACATTTTTCTTCTCGAGTCTCAGTTGCATTTTCTGAGTCCAAATACCGGTAGTTTTTTCCATTTGCAGAAGTCGGCGTAAACCGTCCGACGGATGCTGAATTCCTATATTAACAGTAGAAGTTTATGGACTTGATGGACCTATAAGTATTCCCCTTTCCCAAGTTGTAATCAAGTATTTCATACAATGACCCGGCTACTATTCGAGCACAAGTCACTTTTTTTGCTCCAAAAGGTACATATCTTATCAAAATAAGTCTATTGTTGCATATATAAATGCATTTTTCATAAAAAATTCACTTAATTGCTTGTAAAAAGTGCATTCTTTCAATTCCATTGTTAGTTAGTTACTTTTTCTAAAAATTTATTATTTTTCAATTATCTAACATACCATGAGCTGGACCCACTGTAAATGTTGCCAAATGCTCAATTAAATAAGTGGGTCCTTCCTCCATAGATTCACTTTGAGGGTCTAGAAATGAAAATAAAGAGTATGTAAATATATTGTAATAAATTCCATTCACCTTTATCCTCAATCTGAAACTCTGCGAATCAAATTGGGGCTTAGAGAATCAAAATTACAGAGCAATTTTGAAATTACCTGAACTGTAACCATTGGAGTATGCATTTCTGGGAGATCCTTCGCGCCGACTGGGAGACATATTGACTCTTCTTGGATAATCAAAACCACTAGAAAAACAAATTCACAACATATTAGTCACACAGTCGACTCATTACAGTAATTACTTATAGCAGTAAAAGTGGTACATTCAGATTTTAAAGCAAAAAAATTTGGAAAATTTAGAATTTTTTTTTTTTCTTCAAATATTTTAATTTTTATTCTCCATGACTCAATTTTACCGCCTTTCAAGTGTATCCATCATCTTAAATGTGTTGTCTCATTGAAGACCCCACCTGGCTCCATCATCCCAATCCTGGTCTGTCATGACACCTGGCATTGTTTAATTTAGTCTAAAAATAAAAAAAAAACTTTTTTCTTTGTACAATTATTGGAATAGTAATTTAGATGAAAGAATTGATGAAATACATTTAAAATATGACAATTTGGTTATGAATTAATCAAGTGCCCAGTATCAGGCAATGCATGTTGTTTTAGTACTTGTTCTAGGTAATAATATTGCTTCTTTAGCTTCTACTTTGTTCTTTTATTGACAGATTGTGGCTTGTAGGTCTTTGGTAGCAGCTTGTGCTGGTAAACTACGGTATACAGTTTCTCTAACTCTCTTTCTGGTCAGCAAACTTCAAAATATTAAAGAGAAGTTTTTGTCCACTTCTGTACAGTATAATGCTGCACTTATTGTAGATGTCCTCTTGCTGTTGCTTCTTCCAGATTTGTCTCGATACCATATACTACATGGTTAGTTGTTCGTTCACATTGAACGTAATGTAACGTAACTTACAAAAATTTAACTTAACTTAAAGAAAGTAACGTATAGTTTTGTTCACACTGTTTGTAGACAGTAAATGTAAATTGACCAATCACGCAATTTCTCATTCCATCTCGTTTCTCATGCGAGAAGCAGCTGTCTTCTCATTGGTAGCCGTCATTTAAGTTACGTTACTTCCTACTTCAAAATCAATTTTGAGGTAGAAATTTTAAACCCACAATACGTTGTACAGCCATCTTGCGTTACGCTACAGAGTGATGTGAACACCAATGTGAACTAACTATTAGTAAATGAATAAAAATCAATCCGACTCCTAATTGGACCATGAAATCAATAATGTCTACATAGGTTGTACACCCTGGGTTAGTAGGTTTGTTGCAAATAATGCAGATATATTCAAACCTTTTCCTTGAATTAAACCGGAAACTCAAATTGTACATGTTTAAAGATCTAAGATGCTGAATAAGATAAGTCAATCATTTATCCATTTCCTTTGCAACAGATTAATTCAAATTATAGACTTAAAAGACAGGGGGAAGAACTTTAGATTATCATTATCCCATTTTTTTAAATATTATTATTTTTTATTATTTTAAATTTTCTCGCTTATTAACATAGAAATAGCCTAATGATGTGGCCATCATTAGAGAAAAATAAAATCCAACCTTGAATTTTAACTCAGCTGGTTACTCAAGCAGCAAAACTAGCAACCAATTAGCAGAACTAAAATATGGGTTGAAGCAATGTGAACAAACAATGCTATTTGTAAGACCAAATTCACCAGTGTCATTCTCAGTGGGAGTATACTGAACCCAATACCAGACACATGTCTAGTGCTATGTGCTTCTGGATTGGCGATGGTTACGACGGCTTTTTCAAACAACTCTTCTTGTTGAGTTTCAAGACTTTTTATCGCTTTAAAAAACATTTCTATTTTTTTTCACATGGATTTTGCTTTGTATTTCTTGAATGAAATGCATAGTCTGAGAAAAGTAAAATTGTCGACTCAAAGCCGGTTGAAATTTCAATAGATGTATAGTCATGATCAGTGTCTTGGCAAAAACAATAAAAGCATTGTGCTTGTATACCAGGTGCTGTTCTAAGTCACAAGAAGTAACATTTTAGCCCAGACTAGCCCAAAGGCTCCATGTGACTTCAGACCTTGGAAACTTCTTGGCAAAGAAAAACTATTTTTCTTCTAAAGATGACTTTTGCATGTTAAGTGTGCAGTTTTATGCCTAAAGAATAAATATGCATTTTTTTTCTTCAAGTAAAAAGGCCACACATAGTCTTATAGTGCCTAGAGACTTATTTAGGTTCCACACTGGGCACCAAATTATGTTGCCACGACTCAGATGCCCTTAGTAAATCTCTTCCTTGTTTTCCAAAGACATAACTTGACCGGAAATTGTGTTACCACATTCTAGTTTTCTCTTTTGAATATTTTTTTTTTATTGTCAAGTTTTTTTTTTGTTAAATGTTCATGAAGTTGAATAAAATTAATAATGCCAGACAATGATGTGTTAAATTATTGATCCTTT
The DNA here is from genome assembly GCA_000239455.1 of Strigamia maritima. Taxonomy (NCBI): domain Eukaryota; kingdom Metazoa; phylum Arthropoda; class Chilopoda; order Geophilomorpha; family Linotaeniidae; genus Strigamia; species Strigamia maritima. Next base: position 189,752 of record JH429682.1, read on the forward strand.
GTGGGAAATTTTTTCTTAAAAAATAATAATCTCTTAAAAATTGCCTTACCTTCCTTTCACCTGTGCCAACTTAACTCTTTCAACAGTTTTTATTTCCTTCACACATTTCATTTCCAAGGTCAGGCTGAAATTCCTGAATAATATTATGGCTTTGCAAAATATCAACATCAACAAAAATATTATAAATATAGAAATTATTTAAAACTAAACTAATGTGTTGATTCTTAATTTTTTTTTCAATTTAATGTAGGGCAAACATTTTGTTTCATTTTTTTTTTCTTCTTTCTTTAAGGCCAATTTGATATTACATGATAAGAACAAACTTTTACCCTAAATTAGGCCTCACCATGACCGTGGAGGAATGTTTCAAGAATGTTTGTCTGGGTGATGAAGTAAGTTTAGTTGAAGTTAAAGGCCATCACAAGATGTTTGCATAAGGAAACATAAAATTTGTGTATTTGAATAATTTAAGTCTAAAATTAGATAAAAGAAGCCTAAATTTTATAATTAAACTTGTTTTTAGTCTATGCTTGGTCTAAAGTTTCACAAATTACTTGTTTTGAGCAAGAAAAAATCTGCTACATACAAAAAAGGCTTAAAAATAAGCCTAAACTTGACATATAGGCTTATAACTGTAGACCTGAATTGTTACAAAACTTGTAACTTTCAAAAACCTTTCAAACTAAGTCATATATTGTTTTATTAGTCTAGATGTCCAAGGTAAATAAACCTTAGGCCTATTTTGTACTGAAATAAATCTTTATTAAATTATACTGTGTCAATTTTCACTCATATCATGCAACAAATCCGAGCACGAACAAATCGAAAGTTATAATCAAAGATACACAAATCTCAGTTGTTTTTTTTTTACCTTTGAAGGAAAAAAACTCAATACAATATCTCTTTGTTTCCCTTTCTCCATCCTTTAAACCCTTTGTTGTTTTTTCAATGCTCAAAACATAATTTAATATTTTTTGTGCTTATTGTTCTATTCATGGTTTGGAAAAAAAAGGATATTATCAATTAAATGTTCTATTGAATCCAAATAAACTTAAAATATAAATGTTTCCAACAATTTAGACCTAAAATATAAATATTTTCAACATTTCAGACCTAAAATATGAATATTTCCAACAACTTGACCTAAAATATGAATTTTCCAACAACTAACTTAGACCTAAAATATGAATATTTCCAACAATTTAGACCTAAAATATGAATATTTCCAACAACTTAGAGCTAAAATATGAATATTTCCAACAACTTAGAGCTAAAATATGAATATTTCCAACAATTTAGACCTAAAATATGAATATTTCCAACAACTTGACCTAAAATATGAATTTTCCAACAACTAACTTAGACCTAAAATATGAATATTTCCTACAACTTAGACCTAAAATATGAATACTTCCAACAACTTAGAGCTAAAATATGAATATTTCCAACAATTTAGACCTAAAATATGAATATTTCCAACAATTTAGATCTAAAATATGAATATTCCAACAATTTAGACCTAAAACATTTTTGTAATTAAACAACTTTTATTATAAAAAGCCTCAAATTGCTTAAACTAGGCCTAAAAACTGCCATAACCCTAACAACAAACCTAAAAAAAGGCCTAAAAACAGCACAATTAATTCCATTGTCAAATATGAATGAACCACTAACCCTGAAATTCCCACATGACCTTCATAACAACACAATAATTGTTTATATATCAGTTGAAAAAAAAATGTCATGCAACAGTAGACAACAAAAAAAGTGATCATTTTAAACCTAATCTCACTATGCATTCCCAAATGTACTTTTGACCTTATAGCAGCAAGATTAAAATTGACACAGTAACAAAAAAATCCAAAGAGATAAAAGATAGACATACCTTCAAAAACAGATGATAACATTTAATAGACCAAAAAAACCTTCATTCTTCCATCTAAAATGGCCACACCTAATTTACCAACTCAAATTCCAGTTACACCCCTTTACCTTGCTAAATAGCTAACACAATTCCATTGTTATGTTCAGGGCATCTTGAATCAAAGATCCAAATAGGAAAGAACTTTCACTTTTGAAGTTTGTCAAAGAGTCGTCTATGGTGTAGCCAGTACTGCACTATAGTCGGCAAATGATAATAAGTTATTGGTGAGCTCTTTTTGACTTTGAAATGGTTCTGGTGAAGTTTGATTTTGACTAGGCATTGACTACTAGGCAATAGAAGGGTTTATCTTAGGGATGCACCAAATCCAAAAATCACCAGATTCTGGATACTGAATTTCACCGAATTTTGAATTTATTTAAATTCCGAATACCAGTCAAATCTGAAAATCCCGAACACCGGATTTTTACCGAAAATACCCTTGGTTCAATAGAATTTTGTCCCACAGCTTCAAAATGGGGGAAAAAATTATACAATTGTGTTTGGAATTTGGAGGCCCCAGACACTGTATTACTCTGGAGGCATCTAGGGCCCCCTCAGATATTAGGGGCCCTAAAAGCACTACTGGTGCTTTATTTTGGTTTTGAGGGTTTTATTTTATAGTTTTTGGTTTATTTTGTAACAGTAAAGGCCTCCAGAATAATACAGTGTCTGGGGCCCCCAAATCCAAACACAATTGTATAATTTTTTCCCCCATTTTGAAGCTATGGGACAAAATTCCATTGAACCAATGGTCAATTTGTATAGTTATTGCACATTTTAGAGTCATTGGGCCCCAAACAGCACAGGAGTTTAAGCACTAGAGGCCTATTGGGGTCCCAGGATAACTCAGATCCCAAAAGTTAGAATATCTGAGACCAAAGCCCTAAAATCCATTCAAATATACATGGGATCTGAGTCATCTGAGCAAGAATATTATCTAGTTTGGCCTCAGTTTGAAGTTTAAGAGGCCCAAAAATCTTGGGGCTCCACAGAGAAGATGAGTTAATTTCACAACAATTGAACCATGAAACCAGTATTACAAATAATAACAAACATAAACATTGTCTTATTTATATTCCATTAAATTATGTGGTAATCCTCCTTAAAAAACTTTTTGATTACACGATTCGGTTACTTCACATTTGCCATTTTTTTTAAACTTTAGTCTTTGCTTCATGCGCTAATGATGACACCTGAGGATCGTGGACCAGGACTGAGTAAGTGATCGATCCAAATAAAATGGAAACTTTTGTTAAAAAAGTTTTGGTTTCTTGATTTTTTTTGGATTTTTAAATGATCAAACTAAAAATAAGTTTCGATTTGGCAATAATGTGAGCAGGAAATGAATTGTTACGAGAAGTTTTTCGACGTGCATTGCATTTCTTACCTTGAGCGCTGTGACGTCGAGATGTTTGCAACTTGTTTACATCGCAATTTGGATACGAATTTCGAGTTCGATCGCTTGAAATTGATTGGTAAAATCGATTTTTCACTTGTGGTGGTTTGTAAAATCCAAGTTTGGGGCAATAAGTGGATGAGATCGCACACACAACTCACTGCACAACTTCTCAGAGCGGTTAGAGCTTGCCGGAAGTTGATTTTCACCTGGAATGAATAATCAAGGTAGATAAGATCAAGTTAAACAGCGCATGATACCTAATGTTAAAAATTTAAGTATTTAAGTACCTTGCAAGTCTTAGTTTGTTTTTGTTATTTGCACAAAAGATGATTATTTGTTTTTATCTCTAAAAAAAAAATGTATAAAGAAAATTGAAAAAGTTATCAAACAAAATGATTGCTTCAATGGGTTTAGTCAGCTTTGTGGTGCAATCACAGATTGTAATCTGTGGTGCAATTGTTTCATCTAAAAAAAATATTATTAATTTATATTTATGTATATTATAAATCGATTAAAATTTTATTTGAAAATTTCTTATTTGCTAAATATTACATTTTTGCATTCTGAACTCATGAGATCATTCGTGACCTCACCTTGAACTGAATGTATTCACTTTGCAATTATACAATCCTCGAAAAAAGTGAACTGTGGGAATTTTTTTATTATTTTATACATTTCAATTAACTAGCTTTGTACCGAGTTCACATCCGAGTTTACGGCACTAAACAATAGACAATGACCCCAACCGTATATTAAAGTGCACACACGTGTATACTATGCGGCACCTTGTGCTAAATTTTCAAAACTCATCACCTATCGCCTCAAACTACAACTATTTATTATTTTTTTTATTTATCATTATTTCATTTCACAAATAATCTTTAAATAATATTATAAATACATATAAATGACTCAATAAAATCTTTATATATCCTCCTATTTTTCAAAAGCAGACACATCTAATCGCTGCACATAATTTCGTGCTGGCAAAAAAAAAAAATAATAAATAAATTAGTAAAAAAAAAAAAATACAATTACCAAACCTTTAAAATAAACGGTATCATATTTATCATCCGGAAGAGGAATAAATGGTGCTGGCATATCTAACAAACGAATCCAATCTAATTGCTCAAACATTGCAAATTTTTTTGTTTCTTAAAAAAATAAAATAAAATAATATAAAAAAATAAAATAAAATAATATAATAATAAACAAATTAGTATATTGCCACCATAAAACCCCGCATTAGCACCCACGGGCTTATTTCCGCATATAAGCCCACGTGCTTATCTAAACTCTATCCAACAATTCGTGCACGAAACTGAAAAAGTGAACTTTTCTGCATTGTACCGAAAGTATATATTGTGGTATCTTATTTTAATCCTCTAGTCGAGCTGAGTCGAAAATTCATTGTTTCGTGGCCAAAAAATGTGCGCAGCAATACAAAAACCCAAATGTAAATAATTTTTTTAAAAATATTTTACGAGTGTTTTCGTTCGTTAACATTGGCACGCACATTTTTGGACTACAAAGAAATGATTTTTCGACTCAGCTCAACTAGAGAATTAAAATAAGACACCACAATATATACTTTGAGTATATATTGTTTATACATTAACCGATGGGAGTTTCGTGCACGAATTGTTAAATAGAGTATAGCTAAAATTGACTGCTTGACTTTTTTTCGGAAGTAAAAAATGGAGGTTTTTTTCGATAATAAGCCTATAGATGCTAATGCGGGATATTACGGTATAAGCAGACTTTATTGTATACCATTAGAACCAGGTCTTGCAGTTGGGTCTAATGTAAGCAATGAATTAATTGCAAATCTTGCCGCTGTTGATATCTGTACTTCGCCGACTTCTTCTTCGGGGAGCGGCCATGGAATTTCTAAGAAAAAGAAAAATATAATTTAATCTTTGTTTTTGGTTTAGTTTTTTGTTTACCTCTGTTCACAATGTGCTCAAAGACTTGTTCTACTGTGTCATCATTGAATGGTGGTATTCCGGTGAGAAATTCAAATAGGCAAACTCCGAGGGCCCACCAGTCGACTGGAAAACCTAAGATTTTTATTTGGATTTAGTTATGGTTTGTTTGTATTGGGTAAAATGAGGTTGTTTAACTGTGAGGTTGTTTTTGAACTAATTCTGGTGCCAAGTAGTCAGCTGTTCCAAGTATTGGTACTTCGGTACGGTAGACGCCGCGCCGGACACTCTTTGGAGGATTGCAGTATGATTTGTGGCGTTGTGGTGGTGACTATGTATATATTTGGATGAGTTAGATTGGTCTAATAAGTTATGAAAGTACTAGCATTATAATTCTAAAAAAGTATAATCTTTTTTTCTTTATAAATTCTGAAAAATGGAAATAGACTAATTTTGCAGAAGTCAAAATTTTCTCATTCTCTAAGTTCCATATTTTGCATTATGCAGACCAAATTATACTGTATTGGAATAAGCAAATTTTTTTAAAATTATCAAGTTATGCATAGTACAAAATTTTGTTTTTAAAAGTCTAAATTCCACAATGTTTTCCTAGAAAATATGCAAATTCCACAATATTTTCCTAGAAAATATGCAAATTCCACCATGTTTTCCTAGAAAATATGCAAATTTTACAATGTTTTCCTAGATATTATGCTAATTTTACAATATTTTCCTAGAAAATATGCAAATTTTACAATGTTTTCCTAGAAAATATGCAAATTTTACAATGTTTACCTAGAAAATATGCAAATTCCACAATGTTTTCTATAAAATAAGCATGTTTTCCTAGATATTATGCTAATTTTACAATGTTTTCCTAGATATTATGCTAATTTTAAAATGTTTTCCTAGAAAATATGCAAATTTTACAATGTTTTCCTAGATAATATGCAAATTTTACAATGTTTTCTTAGATATTATGCAAATTTTACAATGTTTTCCTAGAAAATATGCAAATTTTACAATGTTTTCCTAGAAAATATGCAAATTCCACAATGTTTTCCTAGATATTATGCTAATTTTACAATGTTTTCCAGAAAATATGGAAAATTTTACAATTTTATCCTTCAAAATCTCCAAATCCCACATTGTTTCCCCCCAAAATATACCCAAATTATAAAATTATCAAAAAAACCTGCACATAAAAAAAAAATTCAAAACCAAATAAAAACCCAACACAACCAAACCAATTTCTCAAAAAAAAAAAAACCCAAAAAAGAAACCAACCAAACCAAAAAAAAAAATAATATAAAAAAATCCAACCAACCTTATACGCACTCTCTCCCAACATCGACAAAACATCCTTAATCGATCGAATCTCGCTATCCTGAAACTGCCTCACCTGCTCCACAAGACTCTCATGTGTCTCACACAACGAATCCTCCAACAACCCATCAACCGTCCTCAACGCTTCTCTCCGCTCATCCAAAACCTTCTTAACCTCCTTTAACGACTCCGAATCCTTCACCCGGCCCCTCAACTCCTCAACACACAAATCACTCGCAGACCCGCCTTCTTCCGGACGACATATAGGTGATGGCAACGCCATTTCGCTATAATCCAAAACCAAATTTTCCGAAATCTTGCCCGTGATACTCATCTCACTTTCATCAATTTTCATGTTTTCACTCGGAGTTCCGAAAAGGTCCTCGATACTCGTACTGTGGCTCGAAAATTCGAACCGGCTGCCGACCAACGAACGATGTTCGTCGACGCAAAGCCGTTTCGTCTCGGCAGTAGAATCAGTAGAATTTTTTCTTTTAAAGCTCGATCTTCGTTGAAGCGGTTGTGACTTTTTCCGTCGGTGGATTAACGGCGTGCTGTTGTACATGGGATGCGACTTAGTGGACAGCTTTCTGGGTTTTAGTTTTTCGCGGCTTTTTGTTATTGTTTCCGTTGATTCGCTCGGTTTTCGTATGTCGAAGGAGATGCTCAGGTTGTTCGGTATGTCTGGTCTCGGTGTAAGAATCGGTTTTTGTGTTAGGCTGTTGGCGATTTGGATCTGTTGCGGGGTTAGAATCGGTTTGTTTTCTAGGTTGAATAGACGTTTTGGGGTTTTGTTGAATTTCTCCGACTGGGTGGCACGGATTGAGGCGTTGGTTGCGGTTGATTCTTCCAAGGTGGAGGTACTCATTGGAATTGGTGGTCCTGGTGGGATCTGAAAAGAGTTCTGTAAAAAATAATTAAAATAGAAGTCAAATTGAGACTGTAAATAAATTGTCGGGCCTGAAAAAATAAATTAAACTTTATGACCTAACCTAATGAAAATGTACTTATTTGGAGCCCTAATTTAATTAGAATGTACTTTTGGGAGTTGGGACCCTTAATTTAATAAAAATGTACCCATTTGAGGCGCTAATTTAAATGAAAATGTACTTTTGGGAGCCCTAAATCAATGAAAATGTACTTTTGGGGCCCAAAATCAATGAGAATGTACTTTTGGGGCCCAAAATCAATGAGAATGTACTTTTGGGGACCTTAAATTGTACTTTTGGGGCCCTAAATTAAAGCATTTGGACCCCCATTCAAATTGATCTTAAAGTTTACCATTCCGAGAGAAGTCGCGAGTGAAACAACCTGCCCAGGTGTTCTGTTTGGGAGTTTTGCAGGGGTTGAAAACACTTGATCGCCGGGTATGTCAGATACTAAATTTAAAAATATTATTTTTTTTTTAGTTCGAATACGTACTAAAATCATTTTTATGGTTCATGGTTCACCTTCATGGTTCATTATTTTGGACAATCCAAAATCGGTTAGTTTCAAATGGCCTTTTGCACTTATCAACATGTTGTCAGGTTTCAGATCCCGGTGAACAATTCCGTTCGAATGAAGATATATCAAAGCTTGAATTATCTGCGCTGTGTAATAAACAGCTTCAGTTTCGCGTAACACTCCGTAAACGTGTAAAAGCGATTTTAAGTCACCGCCAATTAAGTATTCCATCACCTAATCAAATAAAAAAAGGAAAAATTAATTTATTACATTAAAAAATGTGAAATTATAGGTAAACTTGAATTATTCCAAATAAAATTTAAATTTTTCACATAAAAACATTAAAATCTCACTATAAAATTTCAAAAATTCAACTTTTTCATATAAAAACATTAAAATCTCATTATAAAATTTCAAAAATTCAACTTTTTCATATAAAAACATTAAAATCTCATTACAAAATTTCATTTTTTCTTTATTTTTGGTTGATAAAAAGGTCAGTTTTAAATCAATATACCAAAAACACATTTTGATCCGAATGAAAAGAATAGAAAATCTGAGTCACAAATGGACTATTAGAATGCGCCATAACGTCCCGTTCGGTAGTAACTAAAAAAAAAATCATCAAAACTCCAATAAATCAATGAAAACCAACCACAAATGATATTTACCTCGATCCGCCATGTTTTTATACTTCATTTCGGCTTTTTTCATAACTTTAACCGCAAATACTTCCTCAGCATTCGTCCGTTTATAAGCCAAATACACTTTTCTGCGATTAAAATGAGAAAATTAATATTCATGTGCACAAACTGTCGTTAATTTGAATGAAAGAAAATCCGTTACCCATATGCGCCTCGACTAATCGGCTTGAAAAGATTGAAATCGTCAACATTTGGCAGTTGAGGCCCAGTTATTATTGGTTTAGTGCTAATATTTTCCTTATTGTGAGGAGATGTTTCCTCCTCCATCGTTGTTACACGCAGAATTTGTTGAACGTCAAGTTCAGACGTTTGCATTTGAAACCAGCGCCATCATTGATTATGATTTCTGAGAGGAATACGGAATCTTAGAAGACACATGTTATATTTTTTTGAATTAAAGTTTTTAGAAAGATTTTATATAAAATAATTCATTACCCTAGTTTATGATTTTAATTTTAACATTTTAAATATAAAATAGAAGAAAAATAAGAAAATGGATACGGAATACAATTTGATTCTTATAAACTTCCGTAGTTCCAAGATGGTTGGTTTGTGATTTGGATATCGTCTTTACGAACGAATTTTTCGTGATTTTGCAATTATGTTGCAGCAATTGAGAGGATTGTGTAATCCAAATAAGTTTCGAAGACTTTTTCATGCTGGTACCGTCTATTTTAGTGAGATAAAAAGTACTGATGATTTCGATCTCTTAAAAACAAATCCTTATTATGAAAAATATTCAGATAAAATTAAAAAGTATCAAATACTTCCTCTAAATGTTCCACAAATAATCTAATTTTAATTTATTATTTTTAGTGTTCCGCCAGATGAATTTAAATCCAAATTAAAAGCTAAGGAAAGATCAACCAAAGCTGTAGAATCCAAAAAGTATTCTCAACTTGGAGCACCAAAACCAGACATTACTTGCAGCAATGTTAAAAGAAATGTGAAAAAAATGAAATCCAAACAATTTAAAACCTACAAATTTATAATATTTTTTTGTTTTTGTTTCAGACCTTAGATTCCATTATAAAAATGGATTTAATCAAAAACAAAAGTTCATCTGAGATTTCTGATGTGAGAATTGAACAATTTATACCTTTTAACCTTGAAAAATGATTCATATTTTAATCAATTGCACTTAAGAATTGTTACTAATGTGTTTCGTGATTAATAAATAATAATTTTTTTTTTTTTTTTTAGATTTGGAGGGAATATCATAAGAAACAAGATAAAATATCAGCTATTATACCAGTAAACACTTGAAAATTGAAAATGAAATGAAATTCAATCTGTTTTCTAATTTGGTGTGTGCAGTCACCAAAATAAATTATTTTGACGTAAACAGTTATTCCCAAACCAATTGGCACATAATTACATAATTTACATTGAAATTTCAATTTGTTGGCGATTGCTTATAAATTTGTGCATAATTTTAGATATTGATTTTTATTTATTTTGTCTAGGCCAAAATATATTCTACAATTTGCCAAAGAGCGAAAGAATTTCCTGTGGTAATGTATACTCTTGCATTAAATATATTTTGAATATTTATTAATTTTTTTTAGTTTGTTTACCCACTTCCTAGAGGTGATGGATATGAGTTTATAATGGCACAATTTGAAAATGATGACTGCCATTTCACATCTTTGCTGAATTATCAAGCGTACAAGGAAAATGCGCCCGAATGTTTATCAATTTTTCATTATACAGATTTAATTGATGAGAAGGGAATTGTTTTAATGAGAGGAGAATATGACAATTCACTGGTAAAAAATAGGATTCATCATAAAATGAAATTAACTACAGGTAATAATATTTTTTTTACTTACAGAATGTAATTGAAGCTCAGTTCTTAGCCAATCAAATGAAGTTATATTACATGAGTACAGAAAAAGATCCAAAGTTTACTCTACTTAAAACATTTACGCATCAACCAGATTCATTTAAACACATGGATCTTATAAAAGAGTTACAAAATACAACTTTTCAATTATAAATCTCAACTGTACGCACAGTTAATTTTTGAATAATAAATTAGTAGTTACATCTTTGATGTAAGATGGAGTGTCTTAAGAAGATTGTAGTTTTTACCTGTAAAAATGCATTTTTATGGGACATACCTAATCCCTCGGAAAGAACGACATACCGGATAATGGCAAGTCAGACTAGGGTGCCGGATAATTCAACTTTTCCGTCATTTTGTCCATGGGATTATTAATTGACCAGTTTTCTAATTGTCAAAAACGGGTCAGACTCGTAATTACCGGCATGCCGTTGTTTCCGAGGGAATACGGTGTAATAGACTTAGGATTAATTATGAAATACGGTGTATGGTATTTTAACGGAGTTTTTTTATTTATTCTGTAATACATCCATGCAATCAAGTGTCTTAGAATGTGGATATATCAGTAATAGATTAATTAAGTATTAGTAACAGATGGTTAAAGATATCTGTAACTAAAAGCCGGTTGCAAGTCCACAATAAAAAGATAATAACTTTAATAACCCAAAAAATTTTCTCGCCTAAATTTCTATTTTCCAAATTTACATATTTTTTGGTTTAAGACTTAAAAAAAGGTTGAAAAACTTTGATGGTAGGCATAAGATTAATTTTCCACCCCATCTTGCCAATTTGTAACTGTTTCATGGACTGGTAACTACAATTCCAAGAACTGCTATGGATTATTGAAGAATGTTATGTGGATTTGTGAAACTAATCTTTAACATTAAAAATGTATAAACCAAAAGTTATTTTTAGCCTTAAATGTATCCATGATGTTAAATAGAAATTATAATTGCAACATTCAAGTTGTACATGATTACTTTACCAGTTCCGTATGTTATGATTTTGTCATTGGAGTTTGATCTGTTGCACAGTTCACAAGGGCAAAAGACGGCCTTGTCGTTTCCAAGTCAAAGCAAATTATCACATTCATGAACTTTTAATATCATTGTACTAATGCACTTGTAGGGTTAAAGATATGTTTTTTTCCAAGTATAATTTTTTATAAAAAAAAAATTATATGGAATCCACACATTTTTACTAAGAATTCATGTTTATGCTAGGAAGTAAAGATTAAGATGTAATGAAAAAAGTTGTGCAATATATTTGAATATTTTATGCAAACATTTTATCAATTAATTTATTAATTAATTAGGCAATTAGTCATTTACAAAGATATCCTGAGGGTTGATCAGTGTAATAAATATAAAAATTCAGTATAGTAAAAGAGTAAAAAAAAAAAATAGAAGTACACAACAATGGCATTGTCTTCTGGTCAAGATTTCTGGCAGAAGTCACAAACCTCCATTTTTAAACCAATTGCTGATTCTTCAGGTTGCTGATCAGCTGATGGTAAAGTTGGTATTTCCATTCTCACATTGCCAACAACACATCCTTGTGGATTGAAGTGCATTTTGAAAGACTCGGTTATTAGTACTTTGGTAAATGGATTCTCAGGAACAACCACAGGCATCTACTACCATGTCTGGAAGTTTTTTGTGCACAATTGTTCCAGTTTCAGCCATGTACAAAAGTGATATCTCAGACATGTGTGTTGGTGTACAACATGGTGTCAGGATGAATTTTTGGTCTGGTGAGAGATTTTTGTTTTGCACATACCTCTGTTAAAAAAAAATCATTTAATTAGTAATTATAACTTTTGCTGTATTTTGATAACATTCTGATTGCTGTGGTTTGTATTTCAATCTTTTTGGTAACAGGGTTTTACATTCAATATATGGCATTCCTTGAATGTCCAATTTATATTCCCATATCAAATACACACATTGGACTTCATTATTGGACTTCACTAAAGTTGTCATTTTACTTTATTTTGGGAATATGTTCTGTCTTGTGGTCAACTCCATACTTAAAATACCGCAATGGTACTACCAAATAGCCATTATAGCCGCTTACATCGATAAACCTTATTCTCTTTTTCTATACTAATAAATAGTATTACTGATACTAAAAGTGTAGTAAACTACATCTTTGAAGTAACAATACTTCAAGGTATTCCCTCGGAAAGAACCGCAAGCCGGATAATGGCGAGTCAGACCAGGGTGCCGGATAATTTAAATTTTCTGGCATTTTGTCCATTTGATTATTAATTGACCAGTTGTCTACTTGTCAAAAACTGGTCAGACTCGTATTTACCAGCATGTCGTTGTTTCCGGGGGAATACGGTACTTTGAAATGAGATAACAGTACATTTTTAATAACTTACTTTAAGTGTGGGAATTGACCGTGAGACAAAATGGAGTAAAACAGTGACCTTTACCTATATTGAACTTGTCATCAATCAGAATGTTTCCTTCTTTACTAAATTTATCTTTAATTTAATAAAAAATGACACATACCTGCATGACAGTAGTATGATGACTACCACTCATTGGTATTGTGACATCTTCCATGCAAGAACCGCGACAATAATTTGCTGTATAACCATGTGGTTGAAGTATCCAATCATCCCATCCAATTTCACTAAAAGAAATGAAGAGACTCTCGCGACAACACTGTGTTGTATCACTGTCACAAGTGACACTTCGCTTATTCCTCTGCCTTTCTTGATTATTGTCTATTGATATAACCAAAAACGGTCGTTGTCCGTGTGACCGGGAAATTGGTGAGAGCCTTGAATTCATAGCACAAGACCGGCAAACCACTTCTAACCAATGCTCAGAACGGCTGTGAGATACCCAATACTTGATTGCATCCTTCACATCAAACTTGACCCAACCAGCTGCAAACAACAAGATACTATTTGTAACAACAATCATCACAAAAGCAGCGCAACTGCTGAGGCCGCCAAGTAAACCGGCCGACAAAGCGGTCAGATTAACAAAACGACGGCCAAGTAAAAACACAACTCCTCAAAACCACACACTTTACTTTACGTGGCCCGTTCTTGCCTATTGGACACGGAGATCATTATCATGGCTTTGGTACTTACATGAAATAGTGGTTTCCAATGTTGTAGTGTGATGTCTTTTTTTGAATAGTTTCATAAATGTGGGTACTAAATCATTTACAAGGAATGTCTGGTTTTTGTAATCATGGTTGTCTGGTAGCTTGTAGACCCAAAGTTCTGCTGAAAAGACATTGCCTTCTGGAAAGTTAGTTGTTTGTGGAAAGTGGAGACATTCTGCTGGATGATGTCGTGATGGATAACAAGGAATGGATTCTAGTAAAAAAAAAGTTTAAAAAAAGAGTTATTACAATGTATTGTATTTTTTAATTGCTTTATTTTTCTTATTGGGATTAGGAAGAAAGAAAAATTTTCGTTTCACTTGAATTGGACTTTGATGATATATCACTTTTTATCTAAAAATGTATTGCTCTTTTAAGAATGACCCCTGACCCCTATTAGTAAGGATCAAGTAACATAATCACTATTTTACAAATTCAAAGATCACAAAGACCAAAGTCTTGATTCAATCTACGTGTTTCTATGCAAGTTTAATATAAAATTTAAACAAATCAGAATCTAATAAAGGAAAAAAATACTGGATTGAATTGCGTCACCTCATTATAATGGCTTAACCATTGGAACATGTGGTTTGGTGGAGTTATCGTAACGAGGTTTGGCTGACAATGCATATAAAGCTGACAAAGAATGGGAGCTCATGCCAGCATTACATTTTTGTATTTGCCCAGGTAACACCAAATGTTGCTGCAACGTTGCAATGTTGCTGCAATGTTTCAAATGATACTTCTTCTAACATTGCTGCACTGTTGGCAACAATTCTGCACTATTGGCAACAGTGCAGCAATGTTAGAAGAAGTAACATTTGGAACATTGCATGCAACATTGGTGTTACTTGGGTGGTTGAGTACATAATGACACTGGTAAAGGTTAGGTAGCCCACGAGATTAGTCTTTAGGTTATATGGTGAAACTGACAACGTGGTGAAACGAGCAAATGTTTGTAAGGGGGAAGACAAAGAACCGTCATTTTTGACGGGTTACTGCTAGTGTATGTATAAATAATATACAGAGTATAAACAGTAACATTTGATTCTAAATTTATCCATGGTATGTTGGATCGGTTTCCATACTATACATACTTTAATAATAAATATTTGGTTATGCCAACTAAACAGCACATCAGATCATTGATCCTAGGCTGAGGAGCACAAACTATTGGATATGAGTCAATGATGAAGAATAATACCTAAATTCTTGATGAAACTCTAAAATTTGATTATTTCTTCAGTTGTAAATTAGTTTTAGGTGTTTTATCAAAGTGTGATCTTGTTGTGCTTGTAATGATGCAAAGAAAGATTAACTGGTCATATAATTGAAATTTTTGCATTTACATTGTTTTTCTCCTTATGAACTTTGATAAAAAAAACACCGGCTTCACATTTCCAATCAACTTGTATTTTCCCAGAAGTATTTAGGAAGTCAACATTATTTTACTACCAGGATCTAATTTAAACATGTTGGGACTACATTTGAGCTTTTCCTGAAAAGCATGCTTGCGGAGTCTGCGAATAAGGAGTCTGGTTTCCAAGACATTCACGGGACAGAATGCTAAGTTTCTATTAAGCTTTTCAAACTCTAGGGCAGAATCCCAGGGCAGAATGATTAGATTGTAAGAACTTACTTTCATCTGGGAAGATGATGACATGTTCTGTCCTTCCGTAGTAATCATATCGAACCCGTGGTTCCCGGGTGTAATCAGACTGGCCATTTCCTATCTGTCCATGACTTAAAGGAATGGGCAAATCATCTCTGGACATAGTTATGTTAGGCCTAGAGGTAAGCCTCAGTTTATGCAATATCTTCTGCTTGATCTTCTCTATCCGGAGTCTTCGGATGTCTTCATTCGAAAGCTTCGCTTCGCCGCATGAAGGACAGTCTGCTTTATCTGGTTCTTTGCCATCTTCTTCCTCCACTAGATAATCTTCATCACTATCTTGCAGCAATTGAGAAGACTCCTCTGACATTGGTACAGGTGCTCCAAAGACATCTAACTGTCTATGTGGCATAAAATTCGACGGATATGCTGATCCATGTTTCTTCGAACGGGTTTCTCCGATGTTAAAGCAAAAGATTGTGAGAAGGGAAATGAGAGCTAATCTGAAAGGCATGATGATAACTTGCAAATGTCACTTTTCAACGTGCCTTTATAAAGCAGAGGCTGCCAATCAGCTGATTAAACTTGCATTGAGCGCCAATCAGTGGTGAAAAATGAAAATTCTGAATATATTTTTTTATTTATATTTTTAAATCAGTGCAGTTAGAAAACAAGGCCAATGAAATCATAAATAAAGTTCACTTTCTTCTTTCAGTTTGCATTTCATGCAATTAAATGATAAAAATTAAATGTGAGAAAAAAAAATCTAAATTTAAATTTAATTAAAGAATCAGAGAAACGTGGCATTTAGAAAAAAAAAATTATTTAATTTAATTTTTTTTTTTTTACATATAAAGTACGTGATAATGAGGTTGGGGGTCGGGAGCAAAGTTGTAGCGTGTGCAAAGGAACAAAGACAAGCAATCAAAGTCCGAAGTAGAAAGGTGACTTATCGTTAGTAATCCCGAAATATTTTTTTTCTTTAAAAGTAAAATACATTGTAGTGAAAACGTTATTTTAGTTCCTGTCTATTCATACTAGACGTTGATTAATGTCTCCGTGACTAATGGACTTTTGGAATTCACACTTTGACACGTGCTCAACACGAGCTAAAGAGCTGAAGGTGTGATTTAAAGGAATTACCAGTATAGGATTACAACTAAGGTCCAATTATTCGTGTTATATGTTTAGTGAATTGAAATAGAAAGTAGCGACCCTGAAATAAAAGCGCTTCTCGTAATAGTGTATACATTTTATGAAGTTGTGAAAATGTTAAAAGATAAACAAATTTAAAAAAATACTGGTACATACTTTATGGATACCAAAATGCAAGTTTTTTTAGTGCACAACTGCACTTGGGATGTACAATGTTCTAGGAAGATGTACAATTTACTTGGAAGATGTAAAATGCACTTGAAGATTTAAAATGCACCTGCTAAAAGATGCAAAATGCACTTGCCGGAAGATGCAAAATACACATCGTCTAACTTGGAAGATGCAAAATACACATCGTCTAACTTGGAAGATGTAAAATGCTATGTAAAATGCCTCTTGGAAGATGTAAAATGCTATATAAAATGCCTCTTGGAAGATGTAAAATGCTATGTAAAATGCCTCTTGGAAGATGTAAAATACTATGTAAAATGCCTCTTTGAACATGTAAAATGCTATGTAAAATGCCTCTTTGAACATGTAAAATGCTATGTAAAATGCCTCTTTGGAAGATGCAAAATGCACTTGGAAGATGAAAATGCACTTGGAAGATGCAAAATGCACTTGGAAGATCCAAAATGCACTTAAAAGATGCAAAATGCACTTGGAAGATGCAAAATGCACTTGGAAGATGCAAAATGCACTTGGAAAATCCAAAATGCACTTAAAAGATGCAAAATGCACTTGGAAGATGCAAAATGCACTTGGAAGATTCAAAATGCACTTGGAAGATTCAAAATTCACTTTGTCTGACTTGGAAGATGTAAAATGCTTCTGGAAAATGCAAAATGTACTTGGGAAATTTAATAAATGCACTTGGAAGAACTTGGAAGATGCAGAAGTACAGTTTTTGGTAATAAAATAAGTGCAAAATTGTCTTCTAAACTCGACTTATAGAAATACAAACCGTATGTGTCTAATAAAAACTTCTCCAAGGTAAAAAAATACACATTTGAGATAATAAAATTGAATCACTATTAGTTAATTTTATCAAATTGCTAAATTTTCATTGGAATGTGGGGATCAAATATCGCACTCACTTGGAATTTACACAATTTCTCTGTGTTGTTATCTGACCTTGTTTTTTATTTATAGATTTTTTTCTCCAAATAAGATTTTTTGCTTTTTTAAGCTCTTGATAATGACCTCATTGATGTAATCATACCAGATTTCAACCCTAAAAAAGGAATCATTTAATACCTATAAAAAAAAATATATAAATTTCAATTTCTTATGCAGATATTTCCTTTTTATAATTTATGCAAGTGTGCTTCTTTTACTTGATTTTAATTGATTAATGTGACCATAAAAACGTGTTAAAATAAATACTCAAACCTGATACATCGTTAAAATTTGATACACTCGGAAATATTTCTAAAAATAATTTTTATATGAAATTAATTGCTAATTTTGCAAAATGTAAACAAATACCTATACTAGTATACTTGCTTTGTTTTGTTGGCCATTTTGTGTTTTAACGCCGTAGTTGGCGCTTTATCTCTAAAATATTATTAAAAATCTGTTTTTTAAGTTCATTGTGTGTTTTTATTGTTGGTTCTGGTGATGATTCGTTACCATAGCGATCTAAAAACAAGATGGAGGACTTTCGGTTTATTGACCATTTTTGAAATAATTTTAAACGATCACAAATGAATCCATTTTCACGTAAAAGATCTAGTTCCGAGTCGAGAGTGACCAGTAGAAGAAGCAAAAGTTCGGTATGACGCCATTATTTCAATTTTTTAATGCAAAAATACCTAAAGTATTCATTTGTTTCAATTTCAAACGAAAGGAGACTGCTGACAACACTACCAAACTGCCAGTGGCAATTGGTCATTGTACATTGAATACAGTAGAGGATAATTTTCATTTGTATGCTACTTTGGGCAAGAAAAAATCTTTAATTAAATTATTAGCCAAATGTAAGTCAACAATTTCAATTTTTTTTTTTTTGTTATTAATTTTTTTTTTTTTTCCAGCAAAATTTCCAATTGACACTCCAAACTGTTTGGGTCAGAGTGCTCTGTTTTGTGCAGCATACACAGGAAAGGAGAAAGTAGTTGAAGTGTTGTTATTGCATGGTGCAAGTCCAAATTTGTAATTATTTATTTTGTTTCTAGTTTTTTTTTTTATTTATTTATTTATTTATTTATTATATTATAAATTTATATCATGTTTTTATTTAGTCGATGTTCAGGAGATTATACACCAGTCCATGGTTCATGTTGGAGTTGCAATGTGAAAATTCTCATCATGTTACTTGAAGCTGGTGGTGATTTAAGAGCGAGAGATACTCAAGAAAGACAGCCAAAGTGGAGAAATACAATTTATTTACTATAAAAAAATGATAAGTTGTTTGTTTATTTATTTATTTATTTATTTATTCTGGTTGCAGAGATTGGTGTATTTTACAAACTAATCAGGAAAAAGGTCAATTTATTCTCCAGTTGATTAACTTGTTGGAAAACATTGTGGCCACATTTGTAGATTCATCAGTTGTTAAAGCACAGAGAAATCCACAAGCACAAAGGTTGATTAAACATTCATAACATTTTCGAAACTGCTGAAACATTAAACTCTATTTAACAATTTGTGCACGACATTCCCATTGGTTGATGACTTATGCATTGTACTGAAAGTATATATTGTGGTATCTTATTTTAATCCTCTAGTTGAGCCGAGTTGAAAAATCATTGCTTCGTAGTCGAAAAATGTGCGTGCCATTGTTAACAACAAAAATGCTCGTAAAATATTTTTAAAAATTCTTTACATTTGGGTTTTTGTATTGTTGCGCACATTTTTTGGCTACGAAACAATGATTTTTCGACTCGGCTCGATTAGAGAATTAAAATAAGATACCACAATATATACTTTGAGTAGAATGCAAAAAAGTTCACTTTTCAGTTTCGTGCACGAATTGTTGGACAGAGTTTAGAAAAATGATTTCTCTTGCAGTTCTAAAGTATGGGAACAACTTTTAAACTATGTACAAAAAGTTGCCAGGAAAAGTTGTACTAGTACTCCTTCGTTACCGGATTTTCCATCAAATTTCGCCCATTTTTTAGGCCATGGAAATGTATTTAGACCTTAATATGTCTTAAAAATATGTAAATAATAATTTTTTAACTAGATTTGCATCGACAGTAATAACCAATTATGTAATCTGAGTTACATTCAACACGTAGCTGAAAATAATCTACGCATGAGTGTAACAACTGGTAAATATTACACAGAAGCATCTATGGTTATGGAAAGAATGGAATGGAATAGTTCAAGAGTAACAAGGAAAAGGATCAAGGAAAATTGTTCACATTGCATGATGGATGTGCTCATGTTGGAGCTGGATCATCTAAGTCAATTACGTCATTCAAATTTGCTTCTTTTAATGGGAGTTTGTCCTTTGGCTGAGTTCAAACAGACAAGTCTGGTCTTTGAAAATGTTGAAATTGGCTCTCTTTATCACATTTTGCATGAAAAGGTGCCATTTTGATTGCTTGATTTGTTTTCATGTGAATAATGATTGTTTTTTACAGCATATGTCTCCAAATCACAGTAAATGTCAGGAAATACTTCTTCAAATTTGTGATGCTTTGGTGTACTTGCACAGTAAACTGTTTGTTCATTGTGCTGTCACATCCCATAGCATTCATTTAGTTACTGCAAGTGTGGCCAAACTTGGAAATTGTGGATACATGGTTCAATGGTAAAAATAAGTTATATCACCCTTTAGGGATTGTTGGGTACTTGTACTTTGGTTGCAATCAACCCAATGTCATAGTAGGAAACAATATACAGCTGGCAACTGCTAAGAACAGGGCTGCAGCATTGCCATTAAAAGGTAAAACTCCAGAAATTCGATGTGAGCCATTAAACCTTTCGGCATTAAAGCAAGGCATGCTACAGCCCTGTTCTTGCCCATATCTTGGTTTCCCCTTGTTGACCTAGAGATTGCACTTTTGAGGGTCTGGAATCAGGTCTGGAATTATTTTTGAGGGTCTGGAATCGTTTTTGAGGATCTGAAATCATTTTTGAGGATCTGGAATTATTTTGAGAGTCTGGAATCAGGTCTGGAATTATTTTTGAGGGTCGGGAATCGTTTTTGAGGATCTGAAATCATTTTTGAGGATCTGGAATCATTTTTGAGGGTCTGGAATCAGGTCTGGAATTATTTTGAGGGTCTGGAATCGTTTTTGAGGATCTGAAATCATTTTTGAGGATCTGGAATTATTTTGAGGGTCTGGAATCACACTTGAGGGTCTGGAATCACACTTGAAGGTCTGGAATCACACTTGAGGGTCTGGAATCACACTTGAGGGTCTGGAATCAGGTCTGGAATCATTTTTAAGGGTCTGAAATCAGGTCTGGAATCATTTTGAGAGTCTGGAATCACACTTGAGGGTCTAGAATCATATTGAGGTCTGGAATCACACTTGAGGGTCTAGAATCACACTTGAGGGTCTAGAATCACACTTGAGGGTCTGGAATAATTTTTTAGGGTCTGGAATTACACTTGAGGGTCTGGAATCAGGTCTGGAATCATTTTTAAGCGTCTGGAATCACTTTTGATGATCTGGAATCACTTTTGAGGGTCTGGAATCACTTTTGAGGGTCTAAATTCATTTTTATATAAAACAGGGAATCTTGTTGGTAATTAGATTTTGTGTCGTTTGTTATGTTTCAGCCGTCCAGATGGAGTTGGATGCAGAAAAACATTAGATATGATACATTTTCAAGATTTGTACCATTGGCTTGCACCGGAAATCATATCGGACGACAAACCAACAGTCGCTTCTGATGTTTACGGCTTGGCATCAGTTTTATTAGAAATGCTAACTATTCGATTACCATGGGCGAATCTATCATCAGAACAAATTGCTCATTGTCTGCTGCGAAAAAACATTCAACCTGAATTACCCCCGTATGTAGTGGAACCATTTGACACGGTTTTGTGCGAAGGGCTTCGGATTCCAGTCTCGGCTCGGGTGATGACATTGCTGGAAATTCGTGACATTTTAAGCAACAGGAAGGCATGATTTCAATACTTTGAATCATATAATGTTATACTGATATATTTTTGTTGTTCATTTTTAGTTTGTTGTTCAGCGTGAATCTCTAACGCTTCCACCAAAAACATCTTTCAGTGCAGATTCACTTGCAATTCAACACATGGAGGGACCAAGTCCAACTCTGAAACCCGATTCATCAGGTGAAAGTAAACAAGATATGGAGGAATTTGGCAAAGGAGAACAAATAGCAACTGCTAAAAAAACTTGGTAAATACCTAATAAATAACACTCGAATGCTATTGACCGCTAATAATTGATCGTTATAACTTGTATATTTTTCCCAGTTCACTTTTGAATTCAAAAAACAACAAATTCTTGACATTCCAAAAATTCTAGTTCACTTGTGAATTCACAAATTTACTGGAATATGTCATCTTGAATAATTTTAACAATTTTTAACTTTTTAACTTTTTTTATTTGTGTAGGGATGTGAAATTACACCGGGGTCAAACGTTACCACGGCTGAATCTGCGGCAAGAAACTCCGCGCCGACCACTTCTAAAAGATGACACTTACAGTTTCATCCAGAATCCTGACAAACGACGTTTTTTCCAATCATCAACTCTCCCTCAAAAGTAGACATCTCTTTTCCATATTAAAATTTTTGTCATTTTTTTTTTAAATGGAAATAAATTTACTTTTTTTTGAAATTTTCTATTTTTATATATTTAGAGATGTTTGTGGGCGGTTTAATGTCACGCCAAGACCACAAGAAGAAAATAAATGCAATATGAAAGCATTTGATCTTTCACTTACTCCATTGAAAATGTTGGTAAAAAATTTAAAAGTATTATTTTATTTTTTTACATTTTTATTGATTTCTAAGCTGTAGGCCTACTTTAAGCCAATCAGCAAGAGAGATTGCATCTCCTCGAGAAACAAAACGTAATGCATCTATTGGCTCACTTCATATTTCACAAGTAAAATTTATTTATCTCGCTACTTATAATCATGGTAAATTAAAATCTTCAATTTCTAGCCACCAATAAGGCAAGCCCAACATATGATGATGTCAACGCCAATCCCAGATGGCCGAAAACCCGAAAAAGTGTATAGAGTAAGAAACAAATAAAATATTTCTCGATTTACAAATTTATATTTGGAAATATTTATAACCATAAAAATATTTTAAAGTAATGTTTATCTGTGCTGTACTCAACTGAAATGCCCTTGTACCGTATTCCTTCGAAAAGAACGACATGCCGGATAATGTCGAGTCAGACCAGGGTGCCGGATAATTCGAATTTTTTGGCATTTTGTCCATTTGATTATTAATTGACCAGTTGTCTACTTGTTAAAAACTGGTCAGACTCGTATTTACCGGCATGCCGTTGCCGTTGTTTCCGAGGGAATACAGTACTTGTTCCACTATGCAATACCCGATTACCCGCTTTGCCCTTTCGGGGTCTTGACTCTTGAATACAATACAAGCACACTTGTAATTCGAGAAATATAGTAAAATTTAATTTAAAATATAATTTTACATATTCTTGTTTTCAGTCGGCTAATCGTTCAGCCGGTAGCCAATGTGACTCTTCGAGTACAAATAATGGGGCCGTCAGCGTTAAGCCGGCCAGCCACCATGTTGGAACATCTTTTGGATCCAATGTATCAAAACTATTCTTTAAAAAACTATAGAAAAAAAGTTTACTAAGTGTTGTGCCGCTAACTGGTCCGTTCGAATAATATGCGAACGGAGATTTTGAAGCTCTAACCATTATAGTTTGTGTTTATTGTAGTTCTTGTGTGGTGTCTTTGTAATAAGAATGAAAAACTAGAATTAAATTAATAAATTATACTTGTAAATGTCTTAGGTTATTAAAATGACTGATGGTGATGGTGAAGGCGTTCCATTTTCAAGGTATGCACAAACTCCTGGTAAAACAAGCAGCAGAACCACTCTTTGGAATGAGTAAGACATTGAAAATAAAGTTATACTATTAATAATATGTAAGTAGTTCACCAGGTTCTGATTCATTGGAAGTTCAACCATCCATGCCAACAAGTCCTAATGCTTCTAGAATTAAGCCACTTTCTCCAGCTCTGGAAGATTGGTTTGCTGGTAGAGGAAGTGTACAAGGATTAATTTCCAGTTTTGAAAAAAATAGAACCATTGGAGACAAAGCTGGAAAATGGGGCAGTTGTAAAAGTTTGATATCATCTTGTGAAAAGTAATATTTCAGATTTCGTAATGCTTCTAAACTCTATCCAACAATTCGTGCACGAAACTAAAAAGTGAATTTTTTTGAATTGTACTGAAAGTATATATTGTGGTATCTTATTTTAATTCTCTAGTCGAGCCGAGTCAAAAAATCCTTGTTTCATAGCCAAAAAATGTGCGTAACAATACAAAAACCCAAATGTAAATAATTTTTAAAAATATTTTACGAGCATTTTCGTTTGTTAACAATGGATGCACATTTCTGGACTAGAAAATATTGATTTTTTGACTCAGCTCGACTAGAGGATTAAAATAAGATACCACAATATATACTTTCAGTACAATGCACAGGCCATTAACCAATGGGAGTTTTGTGCACGGATTGTTAAATAGTGTTTAGACTGTCATATTAAAATGCTGTAACTTTTTTCCTTCAAGAAAATTGCGGTCACAAGCAATCTCATCTTTAAAACCTTCAGAAAAGTCGAAAACTTTACCAATAAATCACAAATCAAATTCATTTGTGATTGAAAGAAGACAATCATTAGGTGCTGAATATGGAGACTTGGAAATTTCAGTTACTTCTTCAACACCTACCAAGCAAAAGGAGTTGGTGAATAGTGGAAAACAGGAAAAAGTAGCAATAGGCAACAATACAGCCAAGGTTTATAATTTTAAATTTGAAAAATTGAAAAATTGAAAAAGGAAATTTAGAAATTTAATTATTTTATTATCAGAATTCATTGGTTGATGCTCCAGTTGAAGATCTTTATTTTGATGATGAACTCAATGAGTGTAACTGTGAAGATCATCTCAGATTGTTGGCGAGTGGTGTGGAGAAGCCCAACCAAATGTTTGCAGCCAAAATCACACCAGTATTCAATAATCAATCTCCACATCAAAAAAGTGAGAGAAATTTGTGTGATTGTCATCATGAGAACTGAATGACATCATTGTGACTGACAATCAGTTCTTTGGTGGTAAATGTTACTGCAATTGATTTGTTGTT
This sequence comes from Strigamia maritima, assembly GCA_000239455.1. Classification (NCBI taxonomy): domain Eukaryota; kingdom Metazoa; phylum Arthropoda; class Chilopoda; order Geophilomorpha; family Linotaeniidae; genus Strigamia; species Strigamia maritima. The sequence continues at coordinate 214,511 of JH429682.1, forward strand.
GAACTTTGATTTTTTTGTCCAGTAGCAATTGATACCGATGAATCAAATATTTCAACACCAAGATCAATATCTGATGTTCAACTAGAAGCAGACACCAAAGTCAAAGTTAGACATATTTTTTTTTATCTTATCTTAATTCTAAACAATGTTTAACTCATAAATAAAACATCTAACTTCAATGCATATCATCACTTCAATTAATAATTTGTTTTTAGTGGCAATTTATGATATGCTAGTTTTAAAATAAAATTTAACAATTTCAACTAAAACCATAGTACCGTATTACCTCGGAAAGAACGGCATGCCGGATAATGGCGAATCCGACCAGGGTGCCGGAAAATTCAAGTACCGTACAAAATAGTCCAAAATAGTCGCGTATACGTTCGCGTATACATACGTGCATAAGCTACATAAGTTAATCATACTGACATAAAAATGGAACCACCAAATAAAAAGACAAACTATTAGTATCTCAACGAGTATCAATTCAATGTGTAACGTGACTCGTTCCATCATATGTACGTTTTGGCGCTGATTCCCCCCCTACCCATTAAATCAGTTAATTTTTTAGTAAATTGTAATGATCTAAGACATTTTTTTTTGTAAAATTCAGGGCAAGTTAACATTTAGTCAACATTCATGGAGGCACTAATAGAACTTTAATGAAATTATCACTTTAGAATTTTTCAATGCACATACTTTTTAGGTGATTCAAGTAAAAGCAGAACCTGGTTACAGTTGTACAGTGCGAACAGAGTCCAATTCGCTGGGTGATGGAACCCATCATGTAACACTGACAAAGACCCACATGCAATCTGGTAAAGAAGAAATAATTGAGGAAGTGATCCATGCTGATGTGGTTCAACATCACATCATAATGGAAAAATAAAAATTAATAAAAAATAAAAATAAAAAAAACCACAAAAAATATAAAACATTTTTATTATTGCTTTTGCCAAATTAAAATTATGCAAATTTGTCATTTTCTACTTTATTTCTACAATTTTTGATTTACAATTTGTTCATTACCGATTTTTATTCGTCTATTGACATTCCTAGTTGAGAATACTGAGCTTTAGTGGTAGTTGGAGTTGAGGATGTTGTCGGGGTCCACGACATTCGTAACTCATTTTTTGGAGTTTTAATGGGGTCTGTGTCGTAGGTTTGGTACCCTGTATCTTGATTTGAGTTTTGAGTTGGGTCGTTTGTTTTAAAATCTTTGCCTGTTGGGAATAGATTACATTTTTACTAGTTTTATGCAGTGAGTGGTGACTGGCTCAAAAACTTCGATGATTGAGAATGTAGGCAGATAAATTTTTAGAAGAAAAAAAACCCGTTTTAGACCCAAAAAGTGTATCCTAGGCACAATATTGGACTTTTTTTAGACCAAAATTGCTTCCGTTGTTATCATTTTTCTGTCTGAAATGCCATAAATTTCAATACAATAGCAGTTTTTCAGTCTAAAATGCTATAAAATGGCACTTTTCACGTCTAAAATGCTATAAAATGGCACTTTTTCCGTCTAAAATGCTATAAAATGGCACTTTTCCCGTCTAAAATGCTGTAAAATGGCACTTTTCCCGTTTAAAATGCTATAAAATGGCACTTTTCCCGTTAAAATCCTGTAAAATGGCACTTTTCCCGTTAAAATCCTGTAAAATGGCACTTTTCCCGTCTAAATTGCTATAAAATAGCAGTTTTTCCAGTCTAAAATGCTATAAATTGGCAATTTTTCAGAATAATATCAAACATCAAACATGTACATTACTGTGAAGCAACCTAAACCCTTCAACATCCAGAGTAAATGAAACCCTATTTTCATTCTAAATAAATATTTCTTATTACGTGAGTCCTGGCTGTCAATCTCCAGCGCGGCATTCTGACACACAAATGACATAAACATTGATTCAGCGCTCTCGCATTTACTACTGTCATGGCTGGTGTTGAGATCATAACCGCCAGAACTTTGAATTGGCGAAATAATTGGCGACATTATCGGCCTCAAAGGCGAAATAGACGTCCGCTTTAAATCGCCCGTTGCTGGCACTGGACTAGATGAAAAATGAGCCTTAAAAGAAAGGAAATATTTAAATTTGGAGCGTTTAGATGGGTCCAACTGAATTTACTGATGAGTTTGAGCTTTGGTTTTCGAAGGGAGAGTCATCTTGCGTGAATAGTTTTCTTCGGAGCGTTGAAGCGATGAGCGAGTTGTCTTCTTCCGGCTGGACGGAAACTTCTAAATGAGTGAAATATTCTCCTGGGAAAGAAAAATGATTAGAATTGATTGTTTTTTTTTATGGAAAATTTGTTGGTTTTGTACCTAAATGTTTATGAAGATCAAAGTTAATTGGTAGTGTGAGTATTGTTTGGGTTGATGCGTCCTGGCTGATTTTAGGTGGCGTTGGTTTTAGTAGAACTTTGAGAAAATTTAATAGATTTAAATTTATTGAATAAATTTAAATTAAATTAAACAGGACTTTTTAGATAAAATTGAACTTTTTTAGATGAAATTGAATTTTTGGTAAAAAAAACTGAATTTTTGTTAGAAAATTGAATTTTTTGTTGAAAAATTGAATTTTTGGTTGAAAAATTGAATTTTTGGTTGAAAAATTGAATTTTTGGTTGAAAAATTGAATTTTTGGTTGAAAAATTGAATTTTTGGTTGAAAAATTAAATTTTTGGTTGAAAAATTGAATTGTTGGTTGAAAAAATGAATTTTTGGTTAAAAAAACTTGAATTTCTATGTAAATAGTTTAATATTTCGTCACACAGCTTTCCAAAATCGACCAAAAACCTTTCAAAATCCAACAATCCATAACAACAACCTTCACTAGAAGCACAAGACGTTTTCCTCAGCACAGGCCTTGAATCATCCAACCATGGCGACGGTACAATAAAATTCTGAGAAAAAAAACTATTAATAGCCTCTTGTGCCTTTTCTTCATACTCAGAATCAATCCTAAAACCAATAAAAGAATAATAAAAATTTAATCCAAAACATTACAAAAACAAAAATATCACCTTAGTGGCTCCCTCTGTTGCAAACACGTAACATCATCAATCTCAGCAGGATGCAAATTAGCCATTTGATCAATCGACCACCTAAAAGGCCCCTAAAAAAAACCAAAAAAAAACCAAAAAAATCAAAACCACCCACTAATAACCACAAATTACTCTTACTTCAACGCCATCTTCAGTCAAAACGTGATTAAAACACGAAGGACTGAAACTCGGCTGCTGTAGCCGTTCGTGTAATCCAATTTCAAACGGATTAGACAAAATTCCTTTCAACGGCGTCATCTCATCTTTGGTTTTCACATTATTATTCTTATTTGAGCACATTTCCGCGTCTCTCTTACTCATTCCGAGGCCCGGGATTCCTTGGCAAACCGCTGTTTTCATTGCACTTCCCATACCGCAGTCTAAAAATTCAAATTTTAGATATTTTAGACGTTTAAAAATCACTTTTTTAGATCAGATTTAAAATTTAAATGGCACGATGCATTATTTACTCACGATTGTTTTGTAATTAATAAATATGACGATTTTTGTGTAGAAAAAAATCACCTTTGGTTGTTGTTTTCATCGCCTTGTCTTGTTGTCCATAATGTGTGGACTTTTAAATTTAACAGCGATTACATGAGCCAATTGGGTCGTTTGTTAGTCCGGAAAAAAGCCAATGGGAGAAGAGGTTAGAGAATCGGTTGAGTGATGTTCGATTTTGTCAACGGTTTGTATTCGATGGGAAGTTTTCTGACGTAGATATGGCTGGGGATTGAAAATGGCGGATACAGAGACGTCTCCGATTATTGCGGCTAAAGAAACGTTTGAAAGTAGGTTTTAGGGTTGTTTGGCGTTGTGTTAATGTTCATATACTTTATTTTTTTTTTTTTTTTAGCTTTGAAGGAAATTTCTAAATTGTTGAATACGGGTTTGGATGCGGAAACATTGTCGATTTGCGTGCGGCTTTGTGAAAATGGCGTAAATCCCGAGGCTTTAGCGACTGTTATTAAGGAATTGAGGAAAGAAACTGCTGGTTTGAAGGTATAAAATGTTGAAATTTAATTTGAAATTGTTTGTTTGGTAGTTTATGTATTTTATTTTAATTTCTAGAACACTGAAGAAAAATAAAATGAAGAATTTAGTATGAGTAAAATTCATGTGATGTAAATACTGTGAAAATTGAGAGTAAACAATTTGAATAATTTGTTTTTTTTTTGCATGTAATTATGTTAAAAATTGAATTAAATACATTTTAAACATAAAATCTAATGATTATTTACTTTTTTAGTTTGAATTTTTATCGCTAGATATCGCGACACATTTTTAAACCGCCGATTTTATACCGAATATTGGAAATTTATTAAAAGTTTGGCATAAAACAAGGAAACTTTGATGTTTTAACAGCAAATTTAGAACAAATTCAAAATTTAAAAAAAATGACTTAGGTTCAACGGTGGTCTACAGATGGCGCCACTGAAATAACACTATTCATCATGGCCGCGGCGGTTATAAATGTAAATATCATCAAAAAAGTTGAATTAATAATTAATTGCAGGTTTCGAATAGTTCGTGCTATATTTTTTGAGTTAGGGAGTGTATTTCTTTGTATTCTACGTCCAAGGTGACATTTTGTGGTTTTTGTAATTAATCTGATTCGAGTTTTTGACGTTCGCTGCGAATTGCTGATTCGTGTCGCGATAAAATGTGTTGATTTAGTGAAAAAATAAAGCATGATTTTTGACAGATTTTTTTTAAGGTGGGGAAAAAAGATGGATGAATTACAACGTACAGTTAGATTGTGCCAATTTAGACTTTTTTTTTTAAACAGCAAATTCAAAACTTTAATTAATTAAGAATAAGAAATAAGAAAACAACAACAAAAAATTCATAAAGTAATTTAAAATAATTATTTTTATTTCAGTTTTTAGTTCCAGCATGATATTTTAATCATTTCATTTCCTGTATACCAGTACCAAAAAGAAAACCATTCAAAAAGTAAGTAAAAAATCATCTAAACCAGGAAAATATGACAAAATAGTGGCCAGTGCTCAAATAGTGGCCTAGTCAGCCATATTTAAAACATATTTTTTCCAAAAATACTAAAAATAAATTTATTTATTATGAATTTTTTTTTGAAAAAAAGAAATTTAGTATTAGCCAGGTTTTGAATAGTAGCCTGGGCTATTATTTTGTCAAATTTGAATTTTTTTTTTTTTTTTTTTTTTTTTTAAAACAATTTGTAGCCATTTTGAATGATATTTTGCGACATGTTAGCTAACGACGTGACCCAAAGTACCTGCGCAAACTCACATGCTGTACGTGGCGGACAGAAATGACCTATCACAGCTGTGCACTCAAAGCGGCATTTGAAAAAAAGGTGTTTAGACGTGTTTGCCATAAATTGTTCCCCTCGCTTTATTGTCGCCTTATTAACTGGAAAGATGTATTCAGGGTATGTCGCTAGGCATTAGGCAACTCAGGCATTATCTAGGAGTGCCACTTCCACTGGGTGGCAAATTTAAAAAAAAAAAAACACATCGATAAATTACTTTGTGGTCTTTAGAACAAAATTTAGCAAATTATCTGGGGGTATTAAGGATTGGGTAGCATTAAACGCCATCTATTGCCAATCAGAAAACTTTCCATTTATGCAAACAAGGAGCTAGATCTAGCTTATTGATATAAATTAAAAGAAAAATCTATGGATTTAAAGGTATTTGATGTGTTTTTAGTGGAATTGCTGTTTTTAGTGGATTTGATGTGTTTTTAGTGAATTTGATGTGTTTTTGATGTGTTTTTGATGTGTTTTTGAGTGGATTTGATGTGTTTTTAGTGGATTTGATGTGTTTTTAGTGGATTTGATGTGTTTTAGTGGATTTGATGTGTTTTTAGTGGATTTGATGTGTTTTAGTGGATTTGATGTGTTTTTAGTGGATTTGATGTGTTTTAGTGGATTTGCTGCGTTTTTGTCAATTTGCTGTGTATTTAGTGGATTTGATGTGTTTTACTGGATTTGATGTGTTTTTACTGCATTTGATGTGTTTTTAGTGGATTTGATGTGTTTTTAGTGGATTTGCTGCGTTTTTGTCAATTTGCTGTGTTTTTAGTGGCTTTGCTGTGTCTTTAATGGGGTTTTTAAGTGTCTTTGATGGGTTTTTTAGTGTCTTTGATGGGTTTTTTAGTGTCTTTGATGGGTTTTTTAGTGTCTTTGATGGGTTTTTTAGTGTTTGATGTGTTTTTTGTGTCATTGATGGGTTTTTACTGGATTTGCTGCGTGTTTTTAGTGGATTTGATAAATTTTTGTTGTGTATTTAGTGGATTTGATGTGTCTTTAGTGGATATGTTATGGAAAATAGTGGATTTCCTATGGCTTTGGAATTTTAATATAATAAATGACCAAACACCAATTTTTTATTTTGGTATGCAGTCCGTGTTTTACCGCCAAAAAGCCAAAACCTAAGTCATAGTATGTGCCTAAGCATAAAATAATTATTGTGGTTTTTCGTAATGCATCCATGCACAATTGAATTTTATAAACTTTGGTTATGAATTAAAGCCAAATTAAAAAAAAAAAAATTAGTCCTAAATTTAATCAAATTTAAAAAAAAAAATTGCCATTTGTTAATTTTAGTTTTCGTTTTCGGTTCTTATAAAAAAAACTTTACGTAGGAGCGTCATTATGGTTTGTACCTAGGGGCGGCAGATAACCTAACGACACCAAATACATCATTTATTTGATGTTGCATTGCTATTTGCTAGCCACAGGAGGCCACGACTTGAATTGAAGCGAGTTAACTGGCCACCTGCTGGTTTCAATGAGAAACCAAAACGATCCATTTTGGTTTAACTTCTTCTGGATCAATGTTACACTTCCGGCCTTTGACAAGTTATTAGTTATTTGTATTTATGGCAATTTTACTCCACTTGTTCTCACAGATAAGAAAAGACAATTCTCTTAATCTCCTGCAGCTTGATTTACACTTTTATCAGATAACTTAAGAAAAAAAAATTTACCAAAAAAAAAAAAAATAAAAAAAAATAAGAAATAAAAATAAAAATAAAAATATATATATATTTATATATATTTATATCACAGAAAGGAAATGGGAAACGAAATATAAACTTGTCGACATTAAGTGAAATGGTTCCATGGCCCGTTTGGCAGTTAGAACGCGGTAATTTTGATGTCCTCGAAAAGTGTAGGCAAAATGGATCAAGTACATCAATGCTCTGGTTCTGCTATTTATTTTTACTCTATTTCTTGTAAATTTATTCACAACTTAACTCCTCAGAGGGCAGCAGGGTTGAATTAACAGCTAAGTGAGAGGGGTCTTTGCCGCAGGCTGAGCGAATAACGGACCTAGGCGTGTAATATATGTAAAATAAGAAATTTTAGCCTTTAGTTACTATAGTTCTTAAAGATGTTGGAAGATTTATTAGACGGTTAGTCGTCTTTAGGGTTTTCTGTATTTTTTTTTTTTTTTTAAAAAAAAAGATATTTCAATTTGAAGGTCTTTCAAAGGAACTTGTATGTTATAAGTCGAATGGTCGCATTATTATTATTTTGTATATTTTTAAAAAATTCGCCGAAAACTATTTTTTAAAAAAACCCTAAAATGCACGAATTTGTTTATAATTGCAGTAAATAAAAATTTTTTAAATTTTTGAATTTTTTAAAATTTTTAAAAATTAGAAATGTAAAAATTTTGACAAATTGGGCAAATTTTTATCAGAAATTTCTTAAAAACGTGTTGTTGTACCTTGTGATTTTTAACGTGAAAAAATTTTAATATTTTTGCATATTTAGTTATTTTTTATTTATTGCTAGTGCGCATAAAACGTATTTTACAACGCATGATTTTTGCATAAATATCCGGCCTTTAATTACCGTATATACTCGCGTATAAGTCGAGGATTTTGGATCAAATCTTTTATTTTATTTTTTTATTGTTTTATTTTATTTTATTTTTTTATTTGGTTCGATTTATACGCGGGTCAATAGCTGTTTTAAGTTTAAAAAAATAAAACAATAAAAAATCAAATTTAGAGGGTTGAATTCAATGATTTTTGACCCGTTTTAAGTCAGGGTTGACTTATACGCGAGTATATACCGTATATCTTTTCCCAAAAATAAAATCACAAAACCACAAAATTAGTGTGGTACCCCTGCTGGTGGTACCATAATGATGTTTTAATGATGTTTTAATGATATCTTCTTATATTACGCTAAATTGTAATAACATTTACCGCTAAGCGGCAGATCTGAAATTGATCTCTTTCTTGATTAATTGAGACATTAACACAGTTTAGCTTGACTTAATAGGAAAATAGGAGTGTTCAGATGTTTTCTATTGCCTTCTTCGAACCACTATTTTTCACTTTAATAGCGCATTACAATGCATAATATGAATCAGCCACGATTGTAAATAATAATAATTTATTCAGTTCCAGCATAGCCTTTAGTGGTAACAACAAGAATTAATAAATAAAAAATGAACGTCTTAAACAACAAGTCGTAAGTACTCCTTAATGATTAATCGCTGTTCCCGATTACTATATAGCCTCGGGGTTAAAGGTTCAAGTAAAATAAATGCTGCGGTGTTTAAACGGTAAAATATGGTAAACCACCATGATACCGCCCAACCCCCATACTGAATCACTAAAAGATATATAAAAAAAAAGAAGGTACTGAAGAGACAAACTTCGAACATGAAGCAGTTGAACTGGATAGTTAAGATAAACGACTAAAAATGTCGGTATTTGACTGGTATTCGGAATTTAAATAAATTCAAAATTTGGTGAAATTCGGTATCCGGAATCCAGTGATTTTTGGATCCGGTGCATTCTTAATTTTTAGTGATAGTCCAAAGTAATTTTACCATCATGCACTGCGGCTTAGTAATTAATTTTTAGCATGTAAGACATGTTTTTCAAGCATTTCGATGACAGCTTAATGGTTGATTCACATATAACAATTTAAACTGAATAGCCAATCAAATGGAGACAAGTTAAGTGTAGGATTCTAGAGGATATTCGAATTATTGCAGTCAAAAGATAATTTGAAAATTAGCCGTTTACCTTGTCTCCATGCCCACACTTTCTGCAAGCGAGCGGAGAAAAGGGAAAGAGTGAGATGGAATTTAATGGGTGCAGCCTTAAAGGCAATAAGCATGTATAGATGGACCATCTGCTGTTTAAAATGCATTGCCAAGCTACAGATTAATTAACATATCATTATTTCCACTTGAAGACAAATATTATAAGGGTTAAGACACTTTTGGTGACCGGTTAGGATGTCCTCCGATTAATAGTCTTCATGTTATGGGTGTTGTATTGCAGCATATGGTGGAACAATCATTATTTTTTTAACTTCTCCCTGCTGCTGGAAGGTGATATTGCACAGTCACTTGTTTATTCAAAGTTTTCGGGTTAATTTCGACGATAATTCACACCCGTTCTCATTTGAACGCACAAGTTAAGCAGTATTTGGTCTGGTTAGTACTTGGAGAGGTGACCTTGTCCTTGTCTGATTTAAGACATTGTTGATTAACATAGGAAAATTAGTTTGTTTTTTTCCATAGGTGAGTGCAAGGCCACGACTATTTTTCATCCCGGTATTGAGATTGAGTCTCTTGTGTGATAAATAGCGACAGATTCATTAACAAGAACTGCCACCTGATGGCGAATTTACGAGTTTGAAGTGTGGAATTGCAGTCTCTTGTCTTTAGATGTTTTTTTTGTCTCTTGGTTATTAATATAGTTACCCTCTGGTGGTAGCAAATCTCATCAGTCGGCTGTTAATTTCTCGCAATTATAGGAACATATAATTATCCAATAGGACAAACTGATTTATGGTTTGTTCATTTCGATTTGTCCACGGGCACAGAAACTCAATTTCAGTGCTAATGGGGGTTCAGCAAGTGCCATTTTGCATTCATGAAATGTAATTGGAAAATTGCAATTGTTAATATACCAACAGCATGTAAAAAAGTGGTTTAGTAGCTATTTAATTTAGTCTGAAAGTCAGTATACATAGATTTAATCTTTATCTCTTCAAATGGGAAGATTAAAACTAAACATCAAAGATGTAACTTGTTGCCTTCATTTTGGACCACTGAGTATATAGTATAAAAAGCATTACACTCTATTGTTCCGGTCCTGATGACTATAAGGCATAATTCATGCCCTAAAATGTTGCGATGCATGAGAACTCTGTTGCAGTCCTGATGCTGGGCTCCAACCAATGTGTTATGCTTTTCAGCACGTTATCGTATGTGGGGATGAAGTTGAAACAATTCAACTTTAACGTCCTGGCTAAACAGATGAGGCCAGATAATGCTTTGCTGCTTTGACGCACGAGTTTTAACATGTCACAATGTTAGTAACATGTTTGATTTTAACATGTGCATAAGAACTAGGCTTAAGACAATAAGCAATCATTCTGCAGTCGCCAATCAGAAGCAATCATTTAGTCGTCACATGATGTGTGAACTGTCTTACTCTTTACTGTTACTGCTAGTGTGAACACAAAGAAGAACCCATCTGAAAGAATAGAGCGCTGTTGCCAAACCCACACAACTTTAGGATATCAGTGTTAGTGAATTCTGATGATATATTGATTATCTGATTATTGATGATAATCTAAATAAAGATTGTTCCAGCATGGGATATTGTGATTTCGAGATGGCAGCCATTATGATTTAGCTGGCCAAAGGCTTGTTGGAGGGCATATCCAGCTTACCGCCTTTGAACGTTAGTTTTTTCGCTTTTGATTAATGAAAACATTCTTGGCAATTGGTTTGAACTGACATTTACAGTCATCTTCTGCCAGAAATTAATAATTTATACATTGCCATAAAAACAGCTTTTCAAAATCTTAATTTTGTATCAATTTGATTTGCCATAAAGATGCATCATGTGGGAGCATATGTTGACTTTTGACTTCCTTTTCACTTTTCACATAAAAATGCTGGATTTTCATGCTGGCCTCAAAGAAAAACATTTCCTGAAAGATAAAAAATATAATAAATTAGGTTTAAGACTTATTTTTTGAGTAATTTCTCAATTAAATTCTACCTTAGGGCTATGTGATTAAACATCATTTTTTTGTTGAAATTAGACATTAAAAAAAGGCTGTTTCATTCATCACTGAATAAATGTGTTGACCTTGCACAATAATTGCCTCAAATTAGTATAAAACAAGATGGATGCTTTCACTAAATTATGACATGTGTAAATATTTGGGGCTGAATTTTTTCATTGTCTTCTAATGGCATGTGATTGCAGTGCTGTCAACCTACAGGTCTGATTTCAGGCTGAATTTATGGGAGGATTCCTCATAAAATGACTCTTTGGAGTAACCCAGCAATTGAAGAAATGGAAAATTGTTATTGGCAGTGCATTAAATGGTGATTACATGTGACTCTTTAGATGAGGAGTCATTTTTTAATGGCCTTTTATGAAGGAATTTGTCCGAGTGACTCTGTGTTCAAACAAAATTTGTATGCTCAAGCCACCCTTGGCACAAATGCTTCACGCACGAATTCCTTTTACCGTTCATGCGTGCCATAACGGGTTTATTGAAAAAGCCGATAAAGATCTGCAGCAATCAATATAAATTAAGAATTCACCTAAGAATCAATTTGGATCAATAGCATTTCCCTAGGAAGGAAGTGCTATTTTAGTAAACATTACTTATAAACTACTAAAGACAGCCAATTGAAGGCCGAAAGCGCTGTAGCTTTGTGTTTATGTATGTTGGGGAAAAAGCCGTTCGCATAATTTGAATGTATGGGGTTAGGCTATATGTGATTGGTAGGGTTGGGGTAAAGTAATCAGCTTCCTGCCAGTCAACTGTGCCTATCAAATGCCACTGGTTTTGCCACCACACTACTGCATTTCCATAATGATAATTCTATATTTATTGATTGGTTTTCTTCTTTGTTTCATTGGCTGTTTTTCTAAAAGATAAAGGTAGTTGATCCAGGTCATATAGGATAGTAATAACCAAAGATTATTGCTTTTAGGTTGTTGATTATGTTTATTCCTCCTATTCCATTAGTTTTGAGCTGTATTAAATGAAGAATTAGGGTTGGATTTTAAGGTTGTGCTGCACACCTGTGCTCAGTCTGATTTGAATACAATGGGAGGCAGAACAAATGAAGGAATGTCCAGAGTTGAGACATTGTTCTGTGTAGGTGGGAGGAGGACTAACTTATATTTTACACAATCACTCAACTTTTGACCCAAAACATTATAATTTGTCTGTACAGCAAAAATTGATGGTTTTGGCTGTGTAACAATTACATGAGTCAAGCTATTTCCCCCTTCTATATTTCATTCTCATACATCTATGTTTTGAGGGCTACAATAGGCCACCCAGATGAATGAAAGCTATAAGTTGTGTTTTAGGGTTCAGGTTTAGTTCATGAAAAACTAATTTATGTAAAGAGGTATTTAATGATCTTATGTAGGTCTTAGAAATCCAAATTAAAAAGACCAGAAAGTTTATTTACTAATAAATTTGAATGTAATTTTTATGTACTGCAATAGACGGTTTGTGGAATTCAATTTAAGCATGCATTTATAACTTATACTTATAGATTTCAAGGTTAAAGAATGGGAAATTAATAAGTGTAAGGTATAAATCAAGTTTTGCTTTGTCCCCATTACAGAAGAATCTCCTTTTACTGCACTGGATTAAAAGTCCCTGTTTCTAATAAATGGGTTTTCAGAGCACAAACATCATAGAAAAAAAATTACCTATTTGAGCGCAAGAATAGATGTATTGTAGTGCCAATAATGGGGGCTTCAAGTTTTAACATTTCTACTGCATATAGATATAGATAGAATTAAGTTTATAGACGTAAGTGGCAACATAGGCCATACACGTCTTAAATCTGACAAAACTGAATCTGACATACTAAATCTGACAAAACTGAATCTGACATACTAAATCTGACAAAACTGAATCTGACATACTAAATCTGAGAAAATATTAAACGATAAAAGGGGCCCAAAAAGGGGATTATGATTTTGTCGATAATTGACGGTGCAAGACTCCACTGTTCAGCAATTAACACAAATTATGGCACCGTGAACTTAACTGAGTTGAAATAATTTTTTTTAATTTTGGAAATTGAGGGCCTTTTTGCCCGCATGGGGCCTTACTCCTGCGCGCACTGTGCGAACCTATAAATCTGCCGGTGTAGTAAAAGCGCTTTTACTTTTTCGGTAGTTATTTTAGTTTGACATATCCAAAAGAACATTTTATCTATCTGTGGCTTGGTTGATGTACACCGAGTTTCCATCATGCCATCTTTTTGATTATTTATTAATTTATGTTTGGCATTGCCATAATGGGTCTGCCGGGAATTGGCTCTTATCATTTGCAGAAGTCAATAATTTTAATTTGGTTAAAGAGGTTTTTTTTTGCCTTCATAAATTAACCAACATTATCATTGACGATGATGATGATGCTAGAATCAAAGCCTGCCCTTGTCTTCTTGTCTGACAACATGAGGATTAGAAGTTTTGAATGTTTTTTGAAGGTTATACGAGCTATTGTGTGTTTGAGAGTTATTATAATTATGTCATTACATGCAAAAGTCAAATTGACAGCCTCTATCTAACCTTAAAAACCAGTATAAATGAAAGAGCAGTAAAATTTAACAGAACACAATAGATTTATGTTATTATTTAGTTCCTATTTTGTCATTACTGATTCCCAGGAGGGGGTTATAGTGATGGAAGAGGGGAGAAAGTGAGCAGTAAGCACCAGCATGAGATTGCTCATTTTCCTCACCACAAGGGGTCCGTGGTGTGAGGCTGGGACCGTCAAGAGGTTGGTTAAGGGCACCAAGTATTGGAGAAATCTCATCCCACTCGAAATTTGTGATTTGGAACTCTAAACAAGAAGTTTGATGTACATAAAATCAGAAAAATATATGTAATTTAAAATGAATGGAATTTCATGGAATTTTTTTAAAATGAATGGAATTTCATGGAATTTTTTTAAAATGAATGGAATTTCATGGAATTTTTTTTAAAATGAATGGAATTTTATGGAAATTCTTTAAAATGAATGGAATTTTATGCAAATTTGTTTAAATCTCTGTAATTTCATGCAAATTTGTTTAAATCTCTGTATAATTTCATGCAAATTTGTAAAAATCTCTGTAATTTCATGCAAATTTGTTTAAATCTATGTAAATCTATAAAATTTTATGTAAGCCCTATTGAAATCTCTGTAAGAGACGACAGGTACTCCGTCTAGAAACCAGAGACGCCGTCTTAAAGCGAAGAAAAAGCTTAAAACTGTTGAAATTTTATGCAAATTTTAGGTTACATTTTTAATTAGTTTAATATTTATATTATTATTTCTAAAAAAAAAATTTAAATTTTTATAGTTTAGGTGGGGAAAGAAAAGAACATTTTATGAGAATTTTGAGGGGGCGTTGTGATATCCTCACAACGGCCCCCCTTCAAAATTTACACAACGCTCTCTCCCTCTTCACTGACAGAATTTTTTTTCAATACCTTCAACAAAATTTTCACGCTCCCTTTTCCTTTCCTTAAATTCTCTAGCAACGCCCCCTCAAGAAGAATTCTCAAACCCAAAAAAATCATTATAAAACTCATAAGTTATGCAAATATTCAGAAATCTTTATGGATTTGCAATGATTTCTTAACTTCCATGAATTTTTCCGAGGATTTGTGCAATTTCCTAATGTTTTTCAGACATTTTAGACACATTATTTAACTTTTATTGAACAAAAACCAGCAAAACTATATAGAGATAGACAGATGAGGAAGAAACAGGTGATTAATATTAGATGAATTAGTGGTTGCCGCCTCTTATTACTCTCCTAATGCGCATGCGCCAAATGCTCTTTCCTAAATTAAAAGAGAGGAAATGAATGCCAAACAGCCTCAGGGGATGGATGGGTGAGCACGCGAGACAAACTTAAAACTAACATAAAAAAATTGTTCCAAACGTGTTGATGGAACCAAAACGCCTTTATCCTGATTGGTTTGTAATGGCAGGATAAGAAAAATGGTCCTGTAATTAAAGAGTGAGAAAAAAATGATGACTCTCTCTTTTTTCTTTTTTTTGGATTAACAAATCATGCGGTGAAATTGATGGATTAGATAAGATATCAATTTAGTTCTAATGGAATTATAAGTTCTTATTGTTGTAACCCATTTGGCCATTTGGCCATTTCCCATACAGCCTTGCACTGATTCATAACTGGCGTTTTGTCATCGACTAAATCATAAATGGGACAATTAATGGAAATAAACACAATTCCCATAAACCATCTGCACAGTTGTTGCACCTTGAATTTAATTTTGGCCCCCTACTGAGCAAACTAAAACCTGATTTTATGTCCACCGGAACTTGACCGAAGAGATTATTGTCTCAGGCAAACAAGTACTAGTCAATGTTGACATATTGTACCAGAGGGTGTAATTGTCATTTGATGATCACATCATAAATTGTGGGATTTGATCATCTTTTGACACCGACGACAACAAGGCGCCTACGCTTGATGAACTCCATCTGTGTTCAATTAATGGATTAATTTATAATGCAAAAGCACTCAATCAAGAAAATAAAAGTTTCAATTATCCTAATAGGATAGCCTCAAATGTTTTCATCATCCACACATGACGCCTAAAGTCTGTCTAACAATTCGTGCACGAAACTCCCATTGGTTAATGACCTATGCATTGTACTGAAAGTATATATTGTGGTATCTTATTTTAATCCTCTAGTTGAGCTGAGTCGAAAAATCATTGCTTCGTAGTCCAAAAATGTGCGTGCTATTGTTAACAACAAAAATGCTTGTAAAATATTTTAAAAAATTATTTACATTTGGGTTTTTGTATTGTTGCGCACATTTTTTTACTGTGAAACGATGATTTTTCGACTCAGCTCGACTAGAGGATTAAAATAAGATACCACAATATATACTTTCGGTACAATGCAAAAAAGTTCACTTTTCAATTTCGTGCACGAATTGTTGGATAGAGTTTAGAATAATTTTTATGGTTAGTTCACATTGAACGTAACGTAACGTAACTTATGAAAATTTAACGTAATTTAAGGAAACGTATGGTTTTGTTCACACTGTTTATAGACGGTAAATATAGACCGATCAATCACGTACTTTCTCATTCCATCTCGTTTTTTATGCGAGAAGCAGCTGTCTGCTTATTGGTTACCGTAATTTCCTAAGTTACTTTACTTCCTACTTAAGAACTTAAGTTTACGTCTGTGATTTTAAATCTACAATGCATTATTGAGGGCCATCTTGCATTACGTTACGGAGTGGTGTGAACACCAATGTGAACTAACCATTAGCTAAAATCAACAGTTAACTCAGACATATCTGATCATAATGTAAAGTCAGGATTCACGAAAGTCCTTGACTGGGAGTCGAACCACAGAACTCTTGATTGCCGATCAGGTGCACTATTAGCACATACGACTAAATAGACATTTTCCAAAAAGACATTGTCCGAAAAAACAACATTAAAGACATTTCGTAACGAAGGATTTTCCCGGATTTTCCGCTTTGCCAAACATTCCACAAGTACCAAGGCAGGAAGTTCTTGACTGGGAAAACTACAGATCTCCTGATTGCTGGTCAGGTCCACTATATTATGTTAGTACATAGTTTTGATACTAGAATGTTGCTTGGCAACAATACATATTGTTATAACATCAAGCGACATGTAAAGATATGTAGCTGCAGCTACCTAATAAAATTTCAAGTGATTATAACAGAAATTCCACACCAACATATTAGGACATACGGCTAAATAGATATTTTCCCAAAAGACATTTTCCGGAAAAAAAACATTAACGACTTCGGTAAAGAAGGATTTCCCCGGATTTCCCGCTTTGCCAAACATTCCAGACAATGTTACTTTACCACAAATACCAAGAAGTAACTCTGCAGCAGGAAGTTCTTAAGAGTCTACACTGGGTCATCTAACTGGGGCAGTCAGATGTGAAAATAAGATGCAAAACTTACCAGGAGTTGTGAATGATGCTGCACTGCAGTGAAAACTGCTCCACACACTAGACTAGGGTGGTACTAGTATATATTTTTGCCAACTGCCCACACCCAAAGCAGGAAAGACCCATCCTATTCTAGTCCCTCACACAAATGGGACCGGGGCAACGCAAATGTCAGCATGCAAATGTCGCTGACTCATGAATTTGTCTATCAAACAGTTGACTAAAATAAAAAGACTGACACATCTCAAATTTAGGCTTAACTTAGGTCTATTTTAGGCCAAATCTAGGCGCATTTTTCGTAGTAAATTTCAAGATGATTGGCTGAAATTAGAGAAAATTGCTCCAACTGAATGCAATATGAATATTAATGCAACATGTTTTAGCAGCAAAAATTCCTTTCTGACCTATTAAGACGGAATTAGGGTTAGAATTAGGCCTAATCTATTATCCATAAGTGGCTCATGCCAAATTATATCATGTTTTTTATTATTATTATTATTATTATTTATTTTTTATTTTTTTTTTTTACCATGTATAACTCGCTAAGAGGGACATGGATTGTTGCACATGCGTGAAGTGTGACCACTCGGCCACTGTGATGATACTTTCACTTCCGGTTGTAGGTGTAGGCAACAAAAATCAAGGTCTCTTTAATTTTGATGACCATAATTATAATAATAATAAAAAAACAAATTTCCAAACAAAAATTAATTTTTTAAATCAAAAGTGACATTGTTTTATTAATAAAAACAAAAAAAAAAAAAAAAAAAAAAAACGAAAGTCATAAATGGCATGTTTCTTTAACCGGGCGTGTTTCCACGTCGCAATCACGTGACCCACGATTGGTCGCCCGAGGCGTTGCTGAAAACCTTGACTCGCCTCATATTGGCCCCGTACGAGACGACACAGCGCGCTGGTGCAACCAATGAGGCGCCGGTGCGAGGGATGCAGCAGCACACGCTGTGCATTGATTTGGTCAGTT
The DNA here is from genome assembly GCA_000239455.1 of Strigamia maritima. Lineage (NCBI taxonomy): Eukaryota > Metazoa > Arthropoda > Chilopoda > Geophilomorpha > Linotaeniidae > Strigamia > Strigamia maritima. Next base: position 232,525 of record JH429682.1, read on the forward strand.
GGCAGTTGGCTTTTGTTGGTCCGGAAACATGGCTATTGGGGTTAGCATTTTAACACCTGGAGAACATGAGACATCGTTTTACAAACCTGAAATGCGCACTACAAACGATATGGCCGATTTCCAAGACGTAAGTAGATGAAGGAGTGTTTTCTTTTTACTTTTTTGTTGTTAAACGAGTGTTGTGTCCCGAAAAGGTGTTTTTCGTCAGCATATGTTGTTGTGACAAGTGTTTTCGGGCGGTCGGGGTGCTTCGCTGCAGTGGTTTAATGCGAGACGGGGTTGCCTGATTGTCTAACCGGTTTGGTGTATGTTTTTTGCGGGTGGAGAGGGGTCTGGAATTAAGGGGTGGGGACGTGGGGGGTTGAAATTAAACTAATTTGCCGTGAAATTTGATGATGATTATGTCGAATGAAGTTATAAAAGGATTATTAAGAGGAGTTAGAGGTCTAAAATAAAGATTTTTAGTTCAGAGATAAACTGGAAATGCAGTTGGGGCAAAAAGAGGTCTAAAATGTGTAGTTTAGAGCAAAAAGAAGGCATAAAATGTGCAGTTTAGAGGTAAAAAAAGGTCTAAAAGGTGCAGTTTAAAGGTAAAAAAGGTCTAAAAGGTGCAGTTTAGAGCAAAAAAAGGTCTAAAATGTGCAGTTTAGGGGGAAAAGGTCTAAAAGGTGCAGTTTAGAGCAAAAAAAGGTCTAAAATGTGCAGTTTAGAGCAAAAAAAGGTCTAAAATGTGCAGTTTAGGGCAAAAAAAGGTCCAAAATAGATAGTTTAGAACATTAAAAGGCAGATAGGGGTCTAAAATATAGATTCATGTGAAATGTAAGGAATTTCTCCTACAGGGTCGAGGATATAAAGCAGCCTAAAATGAAGAGTTCAGAGTTCATCAAAGGGCCTAAGGGCTCAGAGTTGAGGGCGGACAGGAGATGCTAATCATGTGTAAAGGGCAGACAGGGGTTTAAAATGAAGGGTAATGAACAGACAGAAGTCTAAAGTCACAGTTAATAGCAGATAGGAGCCTAGAATGAAAAATAGAGGACAAATTGGGTCTGAAAATGAAGATTAAAGGGCAGATGAGAGCCTAAAATGAGGACTAGTGAGCAGATAGAGCCTAATTTGAAGAGTAGAGGGCAGATGGGAGTCTAAAATGAAGAGTAGAGGGCAGATGAGAGTCTAAATGCAGAGTAGAGGGCAGATGAGAGTCTAAAATAAAGATTACAGAGAAAATGAGGCAAATAATGAAGAGTAGAAGGTAAATAGGGGTCTAAAATGATGAGTAGAGGGCAAATTGAGGCCTAAAATAAAGAGTAGAGAGCAGGTCGGAGCCTAAAATGAAGAGTAGAGGGCGGATGAGAGCCTAAAATGAAGATTACAGGGGCGGATGGGAGCCTAAAATGAAGATTACAGGGCAAATGAGGCATATAATGAAGAGGCAAATTAGGGCCTAAATAAAAAGTAGGGGGCAAATTGAGACCTAAAATAATATAGTTAATGGCAGATCAGGTCTAAAATAAAGATTAATTGGCATAAAATACGTAAAATAAAAATTCGATGTGGCAGAATTCGAGTTCTTAAAAAAAGTTATAAACAGACTGGCCTAAAATAAATGATAAGCCCGAGGCATGTAACTCCGAAAATGCGTGCCAACGCGTATTGGGACCCATGCCACAACCTTCTAGAGGGGCCGGAAGATGTTACAAAACAAAAACCACTTTGCCCACTATTATCATTCATCGTTCGTAACCGCGCAAACAACACACAAAACTGGCCAACGTGAGTATACAAGGAACTTAACAACCAACAATTCCAACACTCAAAAACAACACCTTAAACCGTTTTAACATCGTTTTAACATCGATTTAACATCCAAAAAGCCCAAAAAAAACTTTAAAAAAAAAACAAAATCTCATCTTATTTCACCCAATTTGATCGCAGATGTGGCAAGACATCGAAAGCGTCCTTCTGGGAGACATCGATTCCCGCATGCCGCATCAAGGCCACGGCACCTACACAGTGCGCCCGTGCGGCGACTCCGTACTCCCCAACAACACCAACCCACCGTACACCACCTCCGATTACGTCGATCTCGACTTCCTGTTGACGGAAGACCAACAACGCCAACAACAACAACAACAACAACATCACCAGCAACAACATCAACAACAACAAAATCCCTACTACCCGACCGAGAGCGCGTACCCCACGTGTGGGTACAACGGTACCATGTTCATAGTGGCTGACGTGCACGGTCGCCAAATGTCGCCGGTAGAGGCCCCGCAGGAGCCGGTGCCGGCCAAACCGCGCCGGGGACGACGTAGTTGGGGCCGTAAGAAAGTGACGAAGCACACGTGCACTTATGTGGGGTGTACTAAGACGTACACCAAGAGTTCGCACTTGAAGGCGCATATTAGGACTCACACGGGCGAGAAGCCGTACCAATGCAACTGGAAAGGTTGTGGGTGGAAGTTTGCGCGCTCTGACGAGCTGACGCGGCATTACCGGAAGCATACGGGAGATCGACCGTTTCAATGCCGGCTGTGCGAGAGGGCTTTTTCGCGCTCGGATCATCTCAGTTTGCATATGAAGAGGCATCTGAGTGTGTGATTGTTGTTCCACCCCTAAGTCCTGAATTCTGGATGGAAGAAAAGGTACGGCCTCCTGCCCCGGATCCCCGGTGTGGGCTGTGGGTGGATTTGTGGATTTCTTGTGTTGTGTTTTTAGTGGATTTTTGAGGATTTTGTGATTGGAGTTTGATTCGAGGGGTTTGTTGTTGTTTTTTTGTGATTTTTTTGTGTTTTTGGGGATGGTGGTTTTGTTTGATTGTGTTGATGTTTGATTATTGGGTTTTTTTTTGTTTTAAGTTATTGTAACTGATTTGTTATGATTGTTTGGAAATTGAATGATTTTTTTGTTGAAATTGGGATATTTTTTTTTTTTTTTTTTTTTTGGAATTTGTCTAAAAATTGGATGAGTTTGTAAAAAATTCTAGAAATTGAGGGGTTTTTATGAGTATTGGGACGAGAATTGTCAAAAATTGAGTAATTCCTATGAAAATTGTCTAAAAATTGAGTAATTCCTATGAAAATTGTCTAAAAATTGAGTAATTTTTATGAAAATTGTCTAAAAATTGAGAAAAATGTCTAAAAATTGAGTAATTTTTATGAAAATTGTCTAAAGATTGAGTAATTTTTATGAAAAATGTCTAAAAATTGAGTAATTTTTATGAAAATTGTCTAAAAATTGAGTAATTTTTATGAAAATTGTCTAAAAATTGAGTAATTCCTATGAAAATTGTCTAAAATTGAATAATTCTTATGAAAATTTTTATGAAAACTGCCTAAAATTGAATAATTCTTATGAAAATTGTCTAAAAATTTAACAATTCTTATGAAAATTGTCTAAAAATTAAGTAATTTTGTGGAAATTGTCTAAAAATTGAGAAATGTTATGGAAATTGTTTTAAAAAATTGAGTAATTTTGTGGAAATTGTCTAAAAATTAAGGAATTTTTAATGAAAATTTAATAATATAATGCAAAATCGTCTTAATTGGATTAATTTTCTAAGCAAAATCGTCTAAATTAGATTACTTTTCTAAAAAAAAATCGTCTAACCCGAATTAATTTTCAACAAGCAATTCGAAATTGTCTAAAATTGATCAGCTTTCTGTAACGTATGTAAAAATTAAATAATTCCAATCAAAATTTATCCGAAACTGAAATAACCCATTCCACTTTCACTACCTATTGTTTAGCACTTATTTCCCAGTATATAAATGATATAAAAACCGGTCTAAAAAAAAAAAAAAAAAAAAAATACAGTTTTCAATCATTATTACCACATTAAGATCTCATTTTCATTTTCAATTATCTCAAAATGGCACCCATATAATTTTGACATTTTTTAACGAGGCATTATTAATGATGCGTGTATACTGTATACAATATATCAATATATATATATATATATATATTTGATTCGCACTGAGACAAACTTTATTATTTTTATTATTTTATTCTTAATTTTCTTTTCTTATATATATCTATCAATATCAATAAAGAATTGAATAATTAACAATTAAAAAAATTGAATGAAACAAAATAAAAAAAAAATCGTATTTCGCTTGAGTGTTTCTTTATAAGGACAACATCAAGCTTGATGGACCCCTGCAGATATAACGATGAGGTAAATGCCCTGACTCGCAGTCGAGACCTACATTTTTTCTTATCCTTTCAAACGAGTAACTATAAATCATGCCCACTCAAAAATTAGATCAAAAACACAAAACACAAAAACACAAAAACATATGAATTCTACTCAATGGCCCTACTAATATAATGTTGTATCAATGTTAAACTAATATTGTACAAAACATTTATAATATGCTGATACAATGTTGTTTTAGTATCTATATTGACGTTTTAACAATGATAATGTTGATATAATGCTATTTTAACAATGATAATGTTGATATAATGCTATTTTAACAATGATAATGTTGATATAATGCTATTTTAACAATGATAATGTTGATATAATGCTATTTTAACAATGATAATGTTGATATAATGCTATTTTAACATTGATATAATGCTATTTTAACAATGACAATGTTGATATAATGCTATTTTAACATGGTTAATGTTGATATAATGCTATTTTAACATGATTAATGTTGATATAATGCTATTTTAACATGATTAATGTTGATATAATGCTATTTTAACATGATTAATGTTGATATAATGCTATTTTAACATTGTTAATGTTGTTTTAACTTGATAATGTTGATATAATGCTATTTTAACATTGATACTGTTGATAAGAATGTCATTTTAACATTCAAAACATTGTTATAATAACATTTTGTGAGTCAATAACATTTTGTGAGTCAAAATAACATTTTGTGAGTCAAAATAACATTTTGTGAGTCAAAACATTGTTGTAATAACATTTTGACATTCAAAACATTGTTGTATAACAATTCTAACATTCAAAACATTGTTATAATAACAATTCTAACATTCAAAACATTGTTATAATACCATTTTGACATTCAAAACATTGTTATAATACCATTTTGACATTCAAAACATTGTTATAATGCCATTTTGACATTCAAGACATTGTTATAATGTTATTTTAACATTACAAGTTATTTTTAAAGATTAAAAATTTATTTGAAATAAAAATTCATCTTTAATGAATGCACTGTAGTTATAATTGGCTTAAGTATCATATTGATGAAATTTACATTTTTCAGCTTAATTAGGCCTAAAGCAGATCTAAGGAAATAGGTCTTGGCATACATGACACCTGATAAGAAATAGAAATATATAGAAGGAACAAAAACACTTAATTGCTTTTTTTTAACACATATTTATTTGACTTTAATAAAACTAGTTTGGACAAAATGTAAATCACACAATTTAGATCTAAAAAGCACTTTTTTTAGCTTAGCTCTTCTCTACGTTTTAAAATTACAAAAATAACTATTTCATGTATGACTAGATCTAAATAAAGTTTACAGTTACAAAATTAACATTTTTCATGTTTTTAGATGTAAATTGACAGAAAAATCACTTTTTCAAAAAAAAATTTGTTTTTTCTGACAATACCAAAACATTGTTATATGTCTTTACTTTATGTCCCTATATGTACTATTCATATTGTATCAGAATTGAATAAAAACTATTTTTATTACCCACTTTCTTTTAACTTCACTGTTCCTTGTTCCTTGTTCCAACCCGTCTGTGATTGGTTTATAGGCGAGTGTTAGATGATGTCAGTATGACGTCATATTGCAAATGGCGTCCGAATTGTGTTTTCAGCTATTAAAAAGTAGCAAGTTCGTTTTGGGACTAATAGTTGGTGAAATTAAATGTTCTGCATCTCTAAAAATGGCCCATTTGATGCTGAACATTTCTATACTTTGTTTTTGCATCTGAATCGCAAATTTTTTTTTGCATTTTCCCGTATAGATCGTATAGATCGTTTCGTTGACTTCGAAATTCGGCCACCAGATGACGTCCGAATTGTGTTTTCGCGGGCCGCCATTTTTTAGTCATAATTTTTTAGTCATAATTGTTTTTAACAGTTGATTTATGACTAAAAAGTAAAAAATAATTTTTTTAAATTTATCTACTAATTTGATACATTCAAGTGGGTGGTTGTGTTCGAATATTCCATATACTATACTCATCTCGACACAAATTCAGCCACCCACTTGAATGAATCAAATTAGTAGATAAATTTAAAAAAATGATTTTATGCTTTTGGGTGCAGCCGAAAGTGGGTAAGCTAAAAAAAATTTTTTTAAAAGAAAATTATTTATTATTACATCTCTTCCTGCTATAAAAGCCACTTTTGATAACCCCATTTTCAAGGCTCACTTAGGATCATCAGGGCTAAACAACCATTTAATCCTTTAAAAATGGAGTTTCTAGATGATTAAATAAAGATGCAAGATTAAAAATTACAGTATATTTTCCTCAAATGGAAAATCCAATTTCACAATACTTGTAGCAATTACTGGGTACATACTGTAGATTGAAAATAGAAAATTCAAAACCAAAAAAACGGAGCAATAAAATACAAATTGTTATTATTTTCTTAAATTAGAGTAGAATTGGAGTCTGGAATAAGTATGGGGATGTAATTTGAGGTCAAAGATTTAATAACAGAGCGAATGCAGCAATAAGAACTTGATTTCGGATACCTAATATTAAAATCCAGAAAAAGATCGACAAAATATACTATTAAAGGGTTTACGACATCAGATTTTTTATTGGTCCATTGGATTAAGCATGTTTTAAAACCTTTAAATAATTTTTCTGATATTTTTTTGAAGAATATTTTCGGAGTTTAAACCCAATGTTGAAGTTGTGAAAACAAGCAGACGACAATATGAAAAAGTACGAGATAAAAGCAAGACTAACCGAGAATGTGCGCGATTGTTACCAATCGTGACGTAAACTTTGTGCATTCAACATGGGGAATACCAACTGTGACGACGTCAGAAACAGCGCCATGCCTAAAGTCTATTTACCTATAAGTTTGGAGTAACTCGGATTGGTCGTGGCAATTAACTGTTAAATGGTGTTGCGCATAACAAAGTAGTTCTAAACCAGTCAAGACCGGTCGTCAAAGGTTCGACCGGGCCATCTATTTATCCAAGATGGCAGTTTCACGTGGTTCGACCAGGCCATCTATTTATTTAAGATGACGGTTTTGCGTGGTTCGACCGGGCCATGATTAAAACTAATCATGGACCGGGCCATTATTTCTTCAAGATGGCGGTTTCGTGCGGTTTCTTTAAAAATGACCTTTACTTTCATTGGTTACCGTCAGACATGTGACGTAGGGTATGAATACTTTCCTGCGATCAGTCCACTGACCAATCCGAGTTACTCCAAACTTATAGGTAAGTAGACTTTAGTGGCCAACAATGTCTCTCACCAAGCTGAATACAAAATGATTTTTTTAAACTCAAACGGTTAAAAAGTTAAGAAAGCAATGGGTCACTTCTACAGGTCAACGGTCAAATTTTATATCACCAATAATTTTGCCATACCCACTTTACTATTCGACTACGTCAACAGATTTTTTCTAAGATGGACAGGTTGAAAGAAAATTTGACTTAACATCCTTAAGTGGGACACCCTGTATATTGTGGTATCTTATTTTAATCCTCTAGTCGAGTTGAGTCAAAAAACCAGTGTTTCCTAGCCAAAAAATTGGCGTAACAATACAAAAACCCAAATGTAAATTATTTTTTAAAATATTTTAAAAGCGTTTTCATTTGTTAACAATGGCATGCACATTTTTGGGCTGCCAAACAATGATTTTTCGATTCAGCTCAACTAGAGGATTAAAATAAGATACCACAATATATACTTTCAGTACAATGCATAGGTCATTAACCAATAGGAGTTTCGTGCACGAATTGATAAATAGAGACTATTATAGATGTAGTACTATAGCGGGAAACAATTGGCCGGGCAACACCAAGTACTATTGGCATTAAGTAGGCCTACAGTATTTATACATTGCTGCTGCCTGTTGTCTGTGTCTGGTACCAAATGATATCATCATACGACATTCAACATGAATAAAGTGTAAAAAAAACAACTTTTTATTTACTTTTATAACGTTTTTTTACAGGAAGGAATTCGTCCACGACAATGTTATTGTTAATTATCAAATTGAAAAGGCCTAATCGGCGGAACTCCGTGCTTCAATGCGAGCAAGGAGATCCGCTAATTTCAGCGGAAAAAAGTTGAGCAAATGCGGAAACATGGGTGATGCGTCAATTCTATATTTATTCAAAAAATCAAAATGGTGGCCATATATTTTTTTAATTTTTTTTTTATTTTAACATTTGATTAATATTGTTTGATTTTTTTCTTCAATAACCTCATTTTGGAGATATTAAAATGGAATTTAATAGATCATTCATCTTTGTGTATGAATATTTCATTCATTTGGTTATGTATTCTCAGTTTCGCCGTTTACAAAAGAGCGCCATTGGTGTTGGTCTCGCGCATAATTAAACCGCCATTCAACCGTGACTTTATTATCTTGTCACTTAACAACACCACGTTAATAAATAAAAGAAGGGACGGGCGACGGGGAGAGAAAAAATAAAAAAGTTAATCAAATAATTCAGGATAAAAATGTTGAAATAAAAAGATTTAAAAGCGGATTATAAACATCAAAGATGGCGATTAGTGGTGTTTGGTCATTCTTTTTTTTTTATTTCATTTTTTTAAGAGTAAAATGGGGCTTTGATGAGGGTTTTGATGGGGCACTGGGGTTGATGTAGGGGTAACAAAATACGTGAGACGAATCGAGTTGTGTCGTCGTCAGGTGTCGCTGAATTTCAATTACATTGACAACAGATGTCGTTATTATTTTTCGTTAAAATCGTGTTTTTGTCTGAAATTTGTCTAAAAAAACACGATTTTAGGCACAAAAAAAAAATCACGATTTTAGGAAAAAAAAAACACGACAAAAAAATGTTTTTTTTTGTCGAAAATTATGTTTTTTTGTCTAAAATTGTGCTTTTTTTGTGTCTTAAGATTGTGTTTTTTTTTGCCTAAAATCCTGTTTTTTTTAGACAAAAAACACAATTTTAGGCAAAAACACGATTTTAACGAAAAATAATAACAAAATTTTGGTCTAAAATCGTGTTTTTTTTTCTAAAATCGTGTTTTTTTGTCTAAAATCGTGTTTTTTTGCTTCTAAAATCGTGTTTTTTGTCTAAAAACGTGTTTTTTGTCCAAAAAACAGGAGTTTAGGGGGAAAAAACACAATTTTATGGAGAAAATATAATAAAAAAATGTTTTTTGGGTTTTTTGAAATGTTTAGAGAAAAAAAAATTATTGACATGTTTTTAATCCTTTTTTGGTTTAGAAATAAAAAAATTTATTCAGCACAAATATGGTTTCGTTTAAATAATTTCCGCATTTTTAACATATGATTAATGAATGAGGAAAATCTTTGGTTGGTATGGAAGGCCATTGATGTCAATACATGTATGCAACACCATAATAGCACGTCGTGAATCATGAACGACAAAAATAATTTAAGTTTGTGTACAAACTTCTGATTTACAGAGTACATGACCCGAAGATAGATAAGTATGTGTGGCACCATCTATTGTTCGCGCTCACACTATTATGATTTTATTTTCTTTACATTTAGTGGCTTCCGGTATTCCAATAACTATTTGGAAAATAAGAGTTTAAAAATCAAATATAAAAGCATCTTTTCAAACATATTAGTTAAAATATTTAATAGTTCTATCAGTTTATTATATAAATATTAATACTTTATAAAGCATAAATTGAGCATTCTATATATCGTTGGGGGTATAGCTCAGTGGTAGAGCATTCGACTGCAGATCGAGAGGTCCCCGGTTCAAATCCGGGTGCCCCCTCAAATTCTTTTTATTATTTTTTTTTGTTATTTTTTTTTTTATATAAATTATCTAGATATAACTTTATTGGACAAAACAAGAATAAGTTTTTGTGTTGTTTATAATTTTTAAACATGACCAAGACTACCTTCTATCACGGTAGTCTTGCCATGACAGTGTAGACGCCACATCTTACCACCAGAGTCCCCTCACGTTCAAAACAAAATCCATTTCATGCGCTGCGATTTCATGCGCGAGAATAAAATAATCAAGAATAAAATAAACAGATTTAATAAAAATATGTATTTTATCACTAATTGGAATTTATTTTCATCTAAATTTCATTAGAATATAAATAATAAAGAAGACAAAAAGCGAGAACAGAATAAGATACAAAATATATCGGTTATGACCGGCTTTAGTCATTCTGTGGAGCCGTCCCATTGTGGAATTGAGAAATCCGCTTCCGGTATCAAAATCATTGTCCTGAAACGATTAAATTTCATGAAAAAAAAGAAAATCAATCGCATTTTCCTTCGCTTACCATATCAGAAAGCATTTGATTTTGTGTCCTAACTTCATTTCCAATGTCAATTGACAACTAGAAAATGTTACAGAGATTAAAATACAACTAATTTCTTGGTTTTTTTTATGTTTTATATACGGATTTTAATGCTGTGATTTTGTGTTTTAAGCCCTCGACCATTTGCTCATTTTCTTGTTCCACTTCGGGTGTCGTGTGCACTGGTTGCGGATATCCATCTAAAATCAACAAATTTAACATTAAAATGTAGTTAATATAATTTTTTATTTAACTTACTCGAATGTAATCGACGCATTGCTATTATATTAATTAAATATCTCTGGATAACGACACGTCAGAGATGAAATCAGCTTTCTATATAGTTTTAGATATTTCCGCTAGATGGAAACGAAGTTAACACCTGCATGATTTTCTAACAATCTAACGAATAAAATTTAATTTAATATTTTGTAAACATTTATTAATTAGAGTTGTGGGGAAAAAAAATTAAGTTAAATAATTTTATAATGCTGAAATAAATTTTATTTTTTAGTTTGTTGTTGCGCATTATGCGGTACTAAGCAGTCACTAGTTTTAATAATGGCGGCTATCGTAATCACGCGCGATTTTGTTGCTGTTTCAAGTGGAAATCAAATAAAAACATATTCATTGACGTAAGTTAAATATGACATGTTTATTGCATAAATAATTAATGATTTTTTTTTAAGGTGTGATGATGTACAATTGCTCGAAACACCGGAAAACGTTTGTTCAAACGACAAGAAAAAAGCAAATGACCGAAATGGACGAATTTTATGCATGAAATTCTCGCCTTGCGCCAAATATTTCGCCGCATCTAATGACAAAAAACAATTAGTTGTGTGGGAAACAAGTAATTGGCAACTTATCAACTCGAGGTAATTTTTTTTCGACTGAAATTTCTGTGTTTTTTCATATTTTTAATCGAATTTTTTGTATTTTTGTTATAGATTCATAAACAAACAAGCGAGTCAGTTATGTTTTACGCAAAATAAAGAGATTCTCGTTGCTGATAGGTGCGGGGACGTGTATTTACACGGTTTTCGTGAATCTAATAACGAAAGTAGATTTGTAATCGGTCGTATATCGCTTTTACTTGATTTGGTAATTTTTTTAATGTTTAAAAAATCATTTTTTTAGAAGCTGAAATGTTGACTTTTCTTTTTAATTTTCAGGTTTTATCGGTTGATGGTAGATTTCTAATCACGTCTGATCGTGATGAGAAAATTTGTGTTTCGAATTTTCCTAATAGTTATAACATTCAAAGTTATTGCCTCGGACACACAGAGTAAATTGAATGGTTTTTTTCATGTTTTATTTATGTGTTTTAATGTGTTTTTAATGGTGTTTATAGGTTCGTTAGTTGTGTTAGCTTGTTATCGTTGAATTCCGATGTTTTAGTGTCATCTTCGGGTGTAAGTTAGAGAAAAATGTGAAAAAAATGTTGTTTAGGTAATTTTTTAATGGTTTTTCATATTTTTTTTTTAGGATGGAACAATTAGGTTTTGGGATTTTAAAAGTGGGGTTGAGAAGCTGTGCATCGATTGTGCGAAAGAAAAGGGATATGATATGAAATGCGACCGTTCTACGCGGTTAAGTGAAATGAATTCGAAGACAAATGCAATTAAGAAGTGTATTTGTATGCCGAATAGAAATATTGTTGCTGTTATTTATTTTAGGTAAATATCTTAAAATTTGTCGAAATATTTTTTATTTTATTAATTTTTTTTTAAATTTTTAATAGTTATTCTTGCGTAGAACTCTATTCAGTGGAAATCAACGAAGAATCGTTTTCCCATTCACATATTCAAACATTATCATTTCCCAACATTCCATTCGACGCTGCTTTCGACGAAAATGGACGGTTATGGGTCGTTATCCCGGATAAAACGAAACCAATTAACATTTTCAAGTTATCGAATGAGGAAAATCTTGAATTTGTGACTGAAATACTTGAGAAAAACATCAAATTGAATGAGGATTGTGAATTTTTTGAAGGTAAACTTAATTTATTCGATTTTTTTAAACAATTTTCAATTATTTTTTACATTTTAGAAGCTGGAAGTTCTCCAACTGACATTAGTATGATGTTCAAACAATGGTTTGATAATGTCGGTGAATATTTACAAAAGAAAGAAGCGAGGATTAAAGTGAAACACAACAAGAGAATTAAAACACTGAAATAAAACAAAGTGTGTGTGTGTTCTCATTGAAAATTATTTTTAAAATATTTTTTTAAATGCAAACAACATATTTTTATGGATTTATAGGCAGTTTTTAGGAATTTAAAAGATAAAATGAATTATTACGAGTGAAAAAATCAAATTTCCACATTTATTTCTAATTTTTGAATGGAAAAAAAAACACAAGAAACTTTATTGTTTTTCTAAAAACGCCTTGCAGCACCTCAAACACTGTATATATGCTTCTTCGAAGCCCTCGGCACCGTCATCCTGAAAAACAAAAATATTTATCAAACAAAAAAAAAAAACGTTTTTAAATGCATTTTTACATAATAGGGGTCACGAATGATTGTTTTTCCTTCGGGATCGTATTTGCCTAGAAGTTCAATAGATGCAGTATGCGAATCTGGCGCGATACTCTTTAAATCGCTAAAAAAATAAATATTTCATGAGAAAAGACGGGTCATTTTGTACGATAATGTGCATTAAAGCATCACAAATGCACTTTTATTTTCGCACATAACATACACTTTGCCCCATCTTTACTTTATATTTTCGTCGTCCATTCCAAAAATAACATTGAATTTATTGAAATCAGCTTTCTTCACCTAGAAAAAACACGATTCAAATCAACATTCAATTATTATTCACTTTTACTTATATAATTTACTTGTCTTGCTTTGTGATCCATTGCAATATTATGTTCTTTCATGCAACTCCGCGCTCTATGATCCGGATTCTTTCCAATGTGCCATGATCCGATTGCGGCGCTGTCAGAAGTCCACTAAAACCAAACAAAATTCGGTCATATTTTATAGCTTATTAAATTTACATTTATTTTTAGTATTTTACTTGGCTTTCGACGCCTTTTTCCTTCGCAACGTGATTGAACACAGCTTCAGCAATGGGCGACCTGCAGATGTTGCCTGAAAAATATGAAAAATATATCAAGTTAATTAGTTTGTTGGATGTGTTAATTACATACCTAAGCATACAAAGAGGACTGATTTTGGCGTGGAGCTAGATGCCATCGTCGTGATACAAATATTTAATAAAATAATAAGAGATGATGCGACTATGCACACAGTGCGCCGGTTAGGAGATAAAGTATGGAAGTTGCTAGGACCCTTTTAAGACATTTTAAATTTTCAGTTTTTTAGATTTGAAAATGCAATTAGTTTGAAGCAATTTTTGTTCTTTTGCTTTGTCATATATTTTTTTTTTTCTAGAAATTTTTACAGCAATTAATTATCAAATTGTTTCTTAAGGATTCCATATGTTGATAAAGTAAAAGAAAACATTTTGAAATGAATAAATATTAATATTTTATGTTTATTATTTATTTTTAATGATGAATTATTTTTAAAATAAAGTTTATTTTGATTACGGTAATTTAATAGTAATCAAATTGTTCCTTCTAGAGATCCGTATGCCGATCAAGTGGATGAAGACATCTTGAATGACATAAATATAAACTAATTATATTAAATTCAAAAAATTGTGCACAAAATATTGATATAATACAATATGCACGACATTTAAATAAATAAATCCAAATTATAAACATAGCTTATCAAAAAACAATCCAAAACAGACACCGAACTATTTATCTTAGCGGTGTGATCCGGCTCGTTACCTCGGTAACGCGATGCAGCGAGAGTGTAGACGAAGAAGAGAGAGAGAGAATGATTTCGTGCAAGTTGTGTCCGCTTGTCTCGGCGTGAAATCGCCGTCACAGACTACTAACAACCGTAAGTGAACCATCATACATTACCAAACCTTTCCCACACACACCATCTAACGCAATAACTAAACATTTAACTCATCAAAACAATAATTTTCAACTTAAATCCATTTTTCAAACCCCAAACAGACAAAAAATAGGACACAGTTCCTAGAAATGTAAAAAAAAAAAATGGAGCAAAATATATTTTTTACATCAACAAAATTTATTAAGACCTTAAAATCACATCTACCAGATGTAAATCCTAATTTTTAATCCTAGGATTACTTGATTTAAATTTAAAAAAAGGACAAAAAAGTGTCTGCTTTTGTGTTTTGGTTGCCTTGGGCACCAGAGGACAGTTTTTTTGTTGTTTTCTTGGGGTTGAGTAAAATTTACAAGTGGATCGTGTTGTTTACAAAAGGCGAAGGGATCTTGTCCTTCACTTAAGTCTTTTGTCTACCCCTCTGGTGGAAAATGCAAAGGGGGGAGTAAGGAGCGGCCATCAGGGGAATGAACTGACAACATCATCAGGAAATGGATCATGTTATTTTCAAATGCTGATCTCAGTTTTTATTATTTTTTAGTCAGAAGGAACTGCAATACAGTTTTCTTGTGTAATTTAAGCATTTGAAAAGATTTAGATTTATTTAAGAATAAATTAGTTGATGTTTATGTTTGTGTAGATAGGTTTTTCGGCCTTTGGGGTCATGACCAAGTTAAGTTGAATATACATAATAGGATGTCGGTAAGGTTACTAGTATGTAGTAGTACAAAAAAATTTTCCCATAATACATTTTTCCATAAATAAGTATGTGTGTACTGATGATTTTGACATTTTTATTGATATCAATTGTTTTTAATTTCTAAAAATCTAAAAATAATAGTATAAATTCTGACTTTTGTTTAACCAATTTTTACCTAATATTTTTATGTAATTTACATCTGGTGTTGTAAAAATTAAAAAAAATATTTTTATTTTTAGAAAACTCAACATTTACATTTTTTAAAGTGTAAAAAAGAGAAAAAAAATTCCAAGCCAAAAAAAGAATTTAAAAAAATGAGTGGTCGAATGAATAGAGTGCCACCAACCCCTCAGGCTGCTCCCAACATGCATCGTGGGGGCGGCAAAACTCGTGCTCCCCCTGTGCCGCCATCAGGACGTCCAGTTTTGAATACAAACACATCTTTGTCCGACGCACGAGCCAAAACCGTTCTGAAAGAAGCCGTGGATGCTGTCGTCAACAGTTTCGCTAAACATACGCAAGGATATGGACGTGGTAATAAACAAATTTTAAACTAAAAAGGTGTTTTCGGTATGGTATGGTCGTTCAAAAATAAACCAAAAATCATTTTAAAAAAGTGGTTTTGTTAGTGTTAGTCGTCCATTTTGAATATGTAGAATGAGTCATAATTTTTCGATGGTTTTTGTCATGTCCAAACAACATAGCAGGGGTAATTTATTTTATTATATCTGGGACTGGATTTATTACTGGCTATTAAAAGGGTGGGATTAACAACATCATTCTGTGATAAGTTGATGTTAAGTTAATATCATGATTAATATTTTTTAAGTAATGGGAATTTTTTATGGTCATTAGAATATGTCATTCGTGGGAAATTGCAATAACTCTTGTGTAAGTATATTTTATTTTAGGATGTGCTTATGGGAGTAACATTTTAGGATGAATTATGAGATATAAAGTGAAAAAAATCATAAGTAAAGTCAGTTCATCTAAAATAGACATTTTAGACAATGTGTTTTAGTTACAAAGTTGTAGAGCATCATTTGTTTAGTACACATTCATTCCGAAAGAACGGAAACTTTCGTAAACCTAAGGAAACTTACAAAATCTAGCGCCGAAAGTAAATTTAGAAAAATAAACCAAAGCAGAGTGAATCCTGTGTGATTTTAGCTTAGTCTGATTGGGTTGGGCCTGGCCTGCACCCTACAAGTCGTCGACCCTTTGGATTATGTCTCGGAACAGACGAGAGAATTTCATATGAGCAATTAGGCTCGAGTACAACCCTACAATAAAGTTGTTGTCAGGCCAAAGAACTACTTTTGATTTTTTTTTCTCCCCCGTGGCTCTATATAGACAAGACAGACTTTTTATATCTTTGGACCCAAATGACCAAAACTAGAAAAAAATAAAAAAATGAGTAAAATTTCTCTTTTGATTGGCACTGACTAAATAGAGAAATAAATTTCAAGTTGGAATTGTGAAAAAAAGATTTTATTGTAAATTTGATAGTTTATTGTGGTCACGTTAGGGCAGGTGTTTTCAATGCAGACCGGGTAATTATATCAAAATATAATGTGGAGATGGAAAAAAAAGTAACCAAAGGGCTTGGAGAGGTTGAGGATGAAGTGGAAAGTGAGCATTTGAGTCAAAGAGGTCATTCATAACCAGTTTTGTGTTTGGTTATGGCGGGAAATTATACTATTCTCATGAGTTTGAAATGATAAAAGTATAAATAGATTGACATTTGAGATTGCCCGATATGCTGTCAGAATAATAATATTATTTTTATGGGTAGTTGTAAATCTTCTGGTAGAAAGAAAGAGAAAGAGAATGGGGTTTACCGGCGTAAGCGTCTACTATAAGAATTTGCAAAATTTGAGGTGTGCGTTTAGTGGTGGAATGTTTTCGTACTTGGCCAGTGTGCAGCTGATCTGGCTGCTTTGCTGGGCTGGCTTACTTGGCGTGTTCTTGCAGCTGTGCGGCTTTTGCGTTTATTCTACAGATTTGCAAGTTCTAAAAATGAAGGCAACTTCACAAAATTATACACCCACGAAACAAGAACAAGTCTAAACAACATAACAACGTAACAAGATGTTGATTTAACATTAAAGTAATGTGCATATCAACAATTGATATTTCCACTGTTTGATTGTTGTTTCAGAGTGTTGATTTAACATCTAACAGATGTTGTCTATGAACACAACATTCAAACATTCTTCAAAAATGTTGATTCAACATTGGCTTGTTTCATGAGTATAGTCAAACTTGTGCAGTTTGGACATAAGAAAAACTGCAAAATTGTTTCCGGTCCACAGAGATGCCTCTAATGCGTGGCCCGTCCTATGACCGGACCAGAGACCAGAGACGGTACCAAAATTGTGTCCGGACTGGTCAGGTTGCTATATCCGGACCGCAAAAGTTTGACTGTATTTATACAGAAGACTGCATTCAATGGAAATGTCATGTTCTATCAGAGGATAAGACTAACAACCTTAAAACCACATAAGCTACTCCTGGACAGCCCAGGGATTACAAACACAGCCAAGTATACAACAGACCAACAGGGGTCTGCTGCATGCATTCATAGGGTCCATTGAATAGGCTGAACATGGTAAATGAATGATTTCTGGTATGATCTTATATGATAATACAGAGTGTTTAGTCTGATAAATAGACTTGGAAATATCGGACAAATATATTTTGCATTTGTTGTGAAGGGAGACTTCTGCTTCTGATATGCTTTTATCGTTGAGGGAAGGTGAACGTCTTTTATATCTTGTACTTAAAACCACATTCCATGTACACCTAATCTCCTGTTGTTAAATGTACATTTTTTTATTTAATTTTTTTGATCCGGTTTTTTTAAATTTTTTTTTGTTTTAACTTTTTGGGGTTTATTTGGTTTTATATGACTGGATGGTTGGTTGGTGGGGGGGGGGGGATGAAATTGCAAGAGGAAACAATTTTAGTGTTTGATGGGAAAGAATCTAGTGGAGAAAGAAAATTGCTGTAATGAAAGAGAGGGCCAAAAGGTGTAAAACTGTTGTATTATTTCCTGTTGCTATGTCTAAAGTCAGTGAAGCATTAACTGTGTCATGATTGGTGTGTTGAAATAAAGCTAATTCTAAGGTTATTCAATTCAGGGCGGTTTCATTCGAGGTTATGAAATTGTTTAAAATCAAATTTTGATGTTGATACAATAGAGCTGTGATGTAGAAAGTTGAAATCAATGTTGTTGTTTTTATCTGTCCAATCAACACAATTAGTGGACCCCTGAATGTTGTTGGGAGTAATTTTTTGTGTAGAATTTACTTTAGAGTCAAGAGATAACATTAATGGCTTTGAGGGGTAAGATTGAACAAGCTTTTACTTTGTGGGTCTGCTTTATCTTAGATGTATATGGGAATATAAAACAAGGATTGTTGTAGTTCTAGTGTTGAATTAAATGAAAAAAGGTGCAAAAGGTATGCAATTAATTCTATTTTTATGTGTGGGTAGAACAAAAACAGCATTTTAAGGTACTAAGGTGTGGAAGACCTTGCTTTTGGCATTTTTCACAGTTGAGCTCACATGGGAACTTTGCAACTTATACCGTATTCCTCGGAAAGAACGGCATGTCGGATAATGGCGAGTCAGACCAGGGTGCCGGATAATTCGAATTTTCCGGCATTTTGTCTATTTGATTATTAATTGACCAGTTGTCTACTTGTCAAAAACTGGTCAGACTCGTAATTACCGGCATGCCGTTGTTTCTGAGGGAATACGGTATAATGGATATTTTTTTCTAAGTTAAAACATCCAATGAGATATGACAGTTTAGTTACATTTTTCCTCTTCAGTCCTCTTCAGTCTGGGTACTCTTCTTTTTTAACGGTTTCTCACGGATTTTGTTTTTCAATTTTACCTTATAAGTGGGTATAATAAACTTCACATAAAATTTGTTTGGTAATAAAATTTTTTTTTATTATTATTATTTTTTTTATAAAAAAGTATTCACTGGAATTAGAAGACAGTAGCTAAATTATATTTTTGATTAGCGAGCAGCATGTAGGGGCTGATTATACGTTTAGCTTATGGTCATAATTCACTTGCACCATGCCCAAGCTGATCCCTGACCTCAAGGGGAGGAGAAGATAAGAGAGGTTTTTTTTATTATTATTATTTTTTTCAACAAAGTATTTTCTCAAAATTGCTTCCTGTACTGAAAACTGTTTAAAAGGTCAAACGAAGAGGTAATTGAGAAATCCGATTACGGCTTTTGATAAGAAGCGAGTTGTTGTATTACTTTTCCTACATTTCTTGGGTAAAAGAGACAATATGGTCATTTGGAATAACTAGGACAAAGATAAATAAGATAAAATAAAATTTCCATTTGAACACAGCACATTGGGTCAATTGAGGTGGACTTCTGGGAGAAATAGAAATTATATCCGGTATCCATTTTTATGGTGGTTTTACCTAGGATGTAGAAATATATTTGAAAGAGTCTCAGTTTTGTTCAACAATCCTACTCAAGTGGATTTCACATATCCTTGGTCAAATTCAAGGCTCCTTTCAATCAAAAGCTGTCTCACGGGTTTCTTTTGAAATGACCCAATATCCTCGACAGGCATCAGTCAGCTTTTGGGGTCATGACTGGAAGGTTGGTTGAATGTTTTAACTAAATATAATAAATTACCAATAGATCATTTTGTTTAATTGATTTGGAAAGGGGCAAATTGTTTTTAACAACTACCGTGTTCTCTCGGAAACAATGGTATGCCGGTAATTACGAATCTGACCAGTTTTTGATAAATAGACAACAGGTCAATTAATAATCAAATGGACAAAATGCCGGAAAATTCGAATTATCCGACACTCCGGTTTGACTCGTCATTATCCGGCATGCCGTTCTTTCCGAGGGAATACGGTATTATGGTTCGTTCCCATTGGTGTTCACACCAACGTAATGCAAGATGACTGCACAATGCATTTTGGGTTTAAAATCAGAGACTAAACTTAAGTCCTACTTTAAAATTGATTTTGAAGATCAGCTAACCCTTAGTGAAGCTTTCATTACCCGGCATTGAATGGCAACAATTTTTTTTAGCATGAATGACAATGCTGAGTTCACTTTTTACTTTACAGTTTTTTGGAGATGAAATTCAATTACAGTTATTGCAATTTATCTGGATGAAAAAATGAGTATGGAAACCATAAATTTGTTTAATTGGCTATGTAACATGTACTTAACACATTGAAAATTAGAGATTAGATTTTCTAGTACTGTAGTATAAAGCAAAAAAAATTTGAATTCAATAGGTAGTGATACAAAAGAAAACTGAATTTAATAAAAAAAATTTCTTCGAATTTGTTTTGTTACATTTTTTATAAAGCAGATGGACAATTGGAGGGGATCTTGGTGTATCATTTGAAGAGATATCATGCCTTAGGTGAAATAAAAGTAGAAAGGATTAAGGTTTACAGAGAGATAGAGAATCGTGTTTATAGGCGCAAGCGGCTACTACGGCCATACATACCATACTTAACGTAAAGATGTGTACTATAGGCCATGCCCTTGAAAATTAAATGCAATGTAAATTGAAGAAAGTACAATTTTGTGGTGGTCTATGTAAACTTTCCAGATTTTTGTAAGTGTACAATGAACACAGTTCATGCTTCAGTCTACATGTATTAATAAATTTATTTATTTATTTTAGTTAATGTAGTGGAAGCGCTGCAAGAATTCTGGCAAATGAAACAAGCAAGAGGAGCTGATCTGAAAAATGGTGCTTTGGTGGTGTACGAATCGGTGCCTTCGTCTAGTCCACCCTACGTATGTTACGTGACGCTTCCCGGTGGGAGCTGCTTTGGTAGTTTCCAGGTGAGGAAAAAGGACTGTAATTTATGCAGCCATCAATTATGTGATCTCCACTTTATTTTTTCTTCTTCATTCTCATCGAGTACTTTTTTTTTACATTCTCTCGTGAGATGATATATTTTTTCAAGATTAGGGAGTGAGTCATGCAAATAATTCTGAGAAAAGTCTCCTGTGGGAGAGGATACTTATTTCCATATTTTGAGTGGGTGCTGCTGATAATTTATTGAGCACATAAATAAGATTTGACATAACTTGCAAGAATTCAATCACAAGGCCAATAAACTTTTTAAAAATAACTAACACAGGTCAAGAATTCACTTATTTTTGCAAGAAAATATTTTAAGTTAATTGCATTCAACCATAACCCACCAAGTCAGGTGATAGGCATTACGTATATACGTATAATAAAAAAAGACATCTTTAGGGCAATGTATATAATTATTTGATACAACATCTGGCATTTCTCAGAGTTAATTAAAAACAGCTGGAAATATTGTAGTCTAAGATTATGAATCATAAATTTCACTATATCTTGAAAATTCTATTAAATGCCACTGATCAGGGCAAAATTTGATGATTTGTTGGTTAGGTAAGCTTGATTATGGTCTTCATTGATCATTTAGTCTAGTGGCCAAATTTGGAACTGATCCCTTTTCTCTTTGACAGTATACTCTATTTAACAATTCGTGCACGAAACTCCCATTGGTTAATGATATATGCATTGTACTGAAAGTATATATTGCGATATCTTATTTTAATCCTCTAGTTGAGCTGACTCGAAAAATTATTGTTTTGTAGTCCAAAAATGTACGTGCCATTGTTAACAAACGAAAACGCTTGTAAAATATTTTAAAAAATTATTTACATTTGGGTTTTTGTATTGTTGCGTACATTTTTTGGCTACGAAAAAATGATTTTTCGACTCAGCTCGACCAGAGGATTAAAATAAGATACCACAATATATACTTTCGGTACAATGCAGAAAAGTTCACTTTTCAGTTTCGTGTACGAATTGTTTAGGTGGTAATTTTTTTGCATATTACTGTATTGACTGCACGACTATATTGAACATGATCTCATTTTTATTCTCAGAATTGTCCTACCAAAGCTGAAGCAAGACGCAGCGCCGCCAAAATTGCTCTTATGAATTCGGTTTTCAACGAACATCCATCACGATGCATCACTGATGAATTTATCGATAAAGCGATTGCAGAAGCTCGAGGAGCTTTTAAGGTATTAAAAGATGATGGCTCAGGCACATTTCAAATTTCAGTACTGTACAGGTAGAACTTGGGTCCTCATTTTAACGATCCTCTAATCTAAAATCATTAAAGGATTTACGACATCAGATTCATTATTGGTCCATTGAATCAGGCATGTTTTAAAATTCTTATAAAAATTTTCTGAGATTTTTTGAAGAATATTTTTTGGTTTAAACCCAATGCTGAAGTTGACTTAAACCCGATGCATTTAACATGGGGAATACCAACTGTGACGTCAGACACAGCACCATGCCAGTAGTGGCTAACAATGACCCTTACCAAGCTCAAATGTGCTGTTTGGGATATAAAATAATTTTTTTTAAAAATAAATAAAAATCATTTCGGCCATTTTAAGAGATAGCGAACATTATTCAGTAATAAATTTTTTGATGTTATAAACCCTTTAACCTTCCAAGAACCAATGATTCCAATGAACAATGTTAAACCAATGGTGATAGTATACATTTGTATACATTATTGGCTCTTGGAAGTACTTTAAGTGATGTTTTGGTTGGATTGCCATAGAAACAAAATCCAAGATGGTGAGATATGTTTTGCCCGGTTCCTTGCGGTTCAAGTTCAACCTGTACAAGAATTTACTTAAATCAGTTTTGTACACGGAGATAAGACATTATTGCTTTTTCTAGGGTAAAACCGAAGAAACTGACATTGGAAGCACGGGTGTCGGCGCTTTCAGGTTTATGCTGGAAACCAATCGTGGAAGAACCATGCTGGAATTCCAGGAACTCATGACAGTCTTCCAACTCCTGCATTGGAACGGAAGTCTAAAAGCAATGCGGGAACGCCAATGTTCTCGTCAAGAAGTCGTTGCCCACTATTCGCATCGAGCTCTCGACGACGACATGCGCTCTCAGATGGCACTGGATTGGATAGCACGCGAACAAGAGTCACCAGGGGTGGTCATGCGCGAATTGAACATAGCGGAGAGGGAACTGGAATTGGCTCGACTACAAGGCAGAGAATTGAGGTTTCCCAAAGAGAAAAGAGACATTTTAATGTTGGCGTTGAGTCAGCTCGGGCCCTTGGAAGTCTGTTCATGAAGAGTAGAGAGATAAAATGCTGTAATGTGAGTTTTGCTAATATTTGTAGCTGCAAGTTGTAGATTGTCTCATAAAGCGCCGGCTTTTCGTTGAACGTAGGCTTCGTTAAGCCAACGGAGTTTGCGTTCAGTGGGCAGGGGTGTTGTGAGAGGTTTTATGCTAAATTAGGGACAATGTGTTTTGTCTGTGATAATTTTCTGCATGTTTGCATGTTTTAGTAATTTTTTTGTAAAAAAAATAAGCATATTTGTGAATTGTCCTGTTTTTGTCTTCTTTTGTAAAGCAGCTTGAGAGTTGCAGTTACTACCGAGTAGGCAATTCTGCCTTTTTTTATATATAGTCTGGTGACATTTGTGATCGTGTTAGTCTTTCAGGTCAGCATTTTTTATCTTGTGATGCATTTGAATGTATTTTTGCACTTTTAGATAATAAAAAAGTGGTCGACTATAGGACAGCGGAAGTTTCTCCATTTAGTTTTTGTTTCATTTTCTATGGATAAATATATTCATAGACCATGAAATTATCTTGATGCTCATCTTCAGAATTAGTGTTTTCAACTTTATCCACTAGACGGTACACACGATTTGAGAGATTGAATGATGGCGAAATGTTTCTGTTTAATAAGTTTTTATCGAACAAGGAAGTTATAATTCTAATCAGAAATATAAAGAGTAATGAAGAATGTTTTGTCTAGAATTTCTTTCTGATCTTTATTTGATTCTTTTATTGCCAGCTGTGAATTAATTGCGTAAAAACTCTGAAGTATGGATAAATTTTTAAAAAATAAGGATCATTCACGATGGATGCATTTAATTTATCAGAATCACTACTTCAAGTGGTTTTAATTGGTATTTCAGCATTGATATTTTACATGTAAATTGCAATTACAATTGTCGGACAGTTAAGTATGAACTTACGAGTTGAGTTTGATTTGAATTTCAGTTATTTAACATGGGATTTTGATTACTGGAAGAAACAAGGAATCAATTATGCCACTCCATTACCTTTAGTTGGAACTTTCAGACCTTTATGGACCCAGGTGATATTATGAAACATCAAATTAGAATTTCAAATGAATAGATAACTTTTTTCTAGACCCAATATGAGCAAGATTTTGAGCTGCACAAAAAACTAGGAAGAGTTTTTGGGTAAAAACTAGTTTTAAAGAATATTTGAGGAAATCTTTGTTACTTACAGTTAATTTCCAGTGGCTTTGAAGGTAGTAATCCAATATTGCATGTTGCTGATCCTGACATTATTAAACAAGTATTTGTAAAAGACTTTTCGTCTTTTGTTGATCGAAGAGTAAGCGTAGTTTGGTTAACCTTCATACGGCCATGCTGGGTCAATTTTTCCCCAGCTTTGCTAGTTGTGTAACCTAAATTTTATTTTACTCGACCGTTTGAAGGTTAAGAAATAAGTTTCGTTAAAGTTATAATGTCCTGTTCATATATTGTCATGGTAGTATGTAGCAGCTATAGAGAGAGATCCAATGTTAAAGAGAACTCCTGCAATGCTCAGAGGTGAAGATTGGAAAATTACAAGAGCAGCTTTCACTCCAGCTTTTAGTTCAGGAAAAATAAAAACTGTAGACAGTATAGATGATATCATCTGTGAGATGCCCAATGTTTAGATATTTTATTTTTAGATGATACATATGATAGAAGATATTTTAAAGGTTTTTATTCCTTCTTTGGATAAATATGTAGAAAGTAAAAAGCCGGTTGACATAAGAAAGTATGTAATCTTTTTGCTCTTTTCATTGGTGATCATTGAATGTCTTTGATTTTTCACTTGTAGGGTTTTCTCTGCATTTACACTAGATGTAGTAGCAACATGTGCTTTTGGTCTAAGTACAAATACAATTGAAAATCCCAATAATGATTTTTCAAGACATGTTGGAGCTGTCTTGCATGATCCTGGCAGTATTGTGACACTATTTAGTATGGATAAGACATTTATCAGTGGCATATTATTAATTATGTACTTAATTTAGTTATTTTTCCTTCTTTGGTGACAATATTTGGTTGGTTAATTGACATAGCTGTCAAGGAACCTCTTGATTTCTTTAAAAATGCAGCTACCAGAGTTATTGACATAAGACTTGCCAATAAGTCAGTAAGTATTTTTACCCTGCTTATTGATTTAAGTTTAAATTAGTTTTTAAATGTTTAAGACACAGAGAACTGGTGATTTTGTTGATTGTTTATTGGAGGCTAAAGCAAAGGCAGAACAATCCAGTGATAAGAAAAATGAAAAAAGTATGCAAATAGATATCTTACAATCTTAAATATAACAATAAATATTTTAGTACTAGATAAAAATACCATAATAGCACAGTGCGTTCAGTTCACTGCTGCTGGTCTTGAAACAACAGCAACAACATTGTCAATGATTGCTTATTCTCTAGCAAAAGATTCTCATTGTCAAGAAAAACTCATCAAAGAAATAGATGAACTCCTTGTTGCTAAAATGGTAGAATTGCTTGTAACTGATTTGTGAGTGTAGTTTGATGTACCGTACAAGTACTTTACAGGGCATTATTAAATATGAAGATGTGGCTAGCTTACCTTACTTAGAAATGGTAATCAATGAAGGACTACGGTTTTACTCTCCAAATTATAGGTAATGTCTATTGGTAAAGAAAAAGAATAACAGAATTCTTAATTCTGATTTTAAGGATTGATCGCACTTGTGTTGCTGATGAATTTAAGTTGAGTAATGGCATAGTCCTGAAGAAAGGAATGATGGTTATTGCTTCTGCTTATACTATACATCATGATGAAAAGTATTTTCCAAACCCAGAAGTCTTTGATCCTGAAAGGTGTGTAACTAGGTGTAATGGTTAGTTCACATTGGTTTTCACACTATTCTGTAACGTAACGCAAGATGGCTGCGCAATACATTGTGGGTTTAAAACTTAAACTACTGATTTTGGTACCTAGCGTAACTTAAGAAAGTACGGCAACTAATAAGAAGACAGCTGCTTCTCACATGAAAAACGAGATGGAATGAGAAATTGTGTGATTGGTCGGTTTACATTTACTGTCTATGAAGAAAACCATACGTTACTTTTTTCTTAAGTTACATTGTACGTTACGTTCAATGTAAACTAACCATTAGACTTCATTTTTGCACTACTGGCTAGTTTTACTAAGTATAGATTGTTTACATAACAGATTTAGTGCTGAAAATAAAGAAAAGATTAATATGAATGCTTATATGCCATTTGGCCTTGGACCTAGAAATTGTCCTGCAATGCGATTTGCTATAATTGAGACTAAGCTTGGACTATTTTATATGCTTTCGAAATACCGGTTTAAAACTTGTCCACAGACTGAGGTAAGATTAACTTATTGAGATGTAAAGTTGATAGATATGTCTAATTGATTGTCTTCTTGCAGACTCCTGTGCAGTTCTTTCGAAATAGAAGTACACTGTTGTCTCCTATTTCTGTAACATTGTTGTTAGAGGCAAGAAATGATCAGCCTCAGCAACTGATTTTGTAAATTCAATGCAATTATAATAATATAGTGGTGAGTGGTGACAATCTCCAATAGGAATCTTGTGATCTAACTAAATATTTTTGATGTTGCAATAATATACATAAATATAGATAGCTGTAATCAATTTTTATTTTTGATAACATAGTACAATGTACTTTTACAACTGTGAAATATTGAACAGCTGCAAATATGGTATCAATATATGAATAATGGATTATTTAAAACAATAACACATGCACTTAAAAGAAAATTTCTTTCATTTCAATAAAATAATGTACTAAAAATAAGTCATAATTTTTATTTATTATAACATTTCTATCAATCCATTACATTGTACACATATATTATACTTTTCTGACTAACACATTTTTAATTTTCATATTTTTCTCACACTAAAGTCTATATATAAACATTTTTAAATGAATAACGTTAAAAATTAGAATAAATTAGAAAATCAGTGTTGCATGAATCTTGATGCAATTGAGGCACCGGTTTTAAAAGCTCTCAGAAATACATGCAGAAAAGTCTTCAAGAAACCCATTACTCCATCGGTTACTGCACGCATATTCTCACTTTGGTCTTCAAATAAAGGTGCACCATAGGCAATGGAAATGACCAAAACAAACACAAAACATCCCAAAAATATACCTTTCATGATTAGCTGATAATATGTCCTGAAATTAGGAGTGGAATTTGTAAAAAAATGAATTTAAAATTCAAGAGATTTACTTACTTAATGTATCAAGCTGGATGGTGTTGGTGAGCAATGAAAGCTGTGAGTGTAATCTGTTGTTTTATATGAAATGTGCAATATGTGCATCATGGATTTAGACAAAGGAATGAAGATTGTGATAAGGAAGAGCTATGATGAAAGAAAGAAATTTACATGTTCTGGATACCATATGGTTGTTGATTATTGTTGTTTGATTGCAGATGTAAGTTATTGCATTTAGTCTGAAGTCATGTTCCCTAATTTTTAGAATATTCAGATTGGATCAAGGTGGTTGGCTGATATTATCACTCTCAATCATCATTAATAATTTGGTTGTTGATGACATGTATATATATAT
Source organism: Strigamia maritima (assembly GCA_000239455.1). Taxonomy (NCBI): domain Eukaryota; kingdom Metazoa; phylum Arthropoda; class Chilopoda; order Geophilomorpha; family Linotaeniidae; genus Strigamia; species Strigamia maritima. Next base: position 260,412 of record JH429682.1, read on the forward strand.
TTTATTCAATAAATCTTATAATGATATTATAGTTTGCAGTGGTTCTACTCTACCAGCAGTGCTCTATCTAGCACCTCACAACAGAAATGACATCTATAATTTTAAAGGTTTTATTAGTGTTTAATTTTTGACATTTTGTCGTGACTCGATCTAGTATTGTAAAATATATAAATCCTGACCTTGGGTAACACAGTAAAATGAATTGACTCGGTTTAAGATAGAATATAGATGCTTTATTAAAGCTACAATAATGTAAGACCGGGTGAATCCCGATCGAAATACTTATATAAAAGATGGCGTGAGTTTGCCGTCACGATGGGATGCTGGTTCGATGTAGATTCGAATCGGGCCTATTCCGTGGCTTGTTTTGTCGTCTAGGGTTTTTGGTGCGTCTGAACCTCGATTCAGCCGATACAGGAATGCAGGATTCCAGTCCTGCAACCATTGATGCTTAATGGTGTCGTACGTGGGTGGGACCACGTGGCGGCGGATACCAATTTGGCTTCTTACTACAAAGGGTTTGCTGGTCGACAGGATACACTGAACCACTTCCCGTGCGACTAAAGAGACCAACCTTAGTTCTGATCCGTTACTGTGGTTACTGCGATGCGCTTGGTTAAGCGAGGGATGCCGAGGGACCAACTCGTATATGAACGGGTGGTTGCCTGGGACAAAGGATGTCTCAGGCGAATAGGCCTAACTTGTAGGTGACGGGAAGTTCCCGACTTTCCTTACAAGAGAGTTGATTTGTAGTTATAACGGGATAGTTCCTGTTCTAAAACTACGTGAGGTCTTACAGTGTAAAACATCGAGCATCTATCCTCGGTCAATCCGTGTAAAGTTGATACTACAGTTTGATCGTTGAAGAAACTGATGCGGTTGATGTCGTCTGGTACTGGTGTGGTTAAAATCTGTTTTCTCGGGAGGGGGGCGAGGGGTCCCTTTATACCCTCGGCTCCAAGGGGGGCGGAAGGGAACACTCCCTCGACATTCTAGTATGACACAGCGGTCCAGGAGGCCTGGGTCGTGACCCTACTCTATCCTTTTGAGTGACCTGGGGCAGGATAATTCTTGCCTGGTTCTCTGGGTCACCACAATTTTGGTGGTTTCAGTAAGTATTGTAAAGTTATGAATGAAAATCAAATAAACAATAAACACTTGATTTACTGGTACTGGAAAATTTCCCAGTAATCAACTAGCCATTTTACAATTTTTTTCTTTTATTTTGCTACTGGAGTGATGTAAGATGAGATTTTTCCCTCGAGTTTTTACTATTTACCTATTCAATAAAATAAAAATGCAAAATAAAATCTTGTTTATATTTTTTTTCCTTAAAAAGGAGCGCCCTTTTAAATTAATTTTACTTTTTCACACCAGGTGGCATAATTCTGCAAATGGTGGTTGGTTGTTCGGTACGTAAACTCGACTTAACTTGAAAACAAACACGTTTAACATCTATAACGATATATTTGTTCTACAATCAGCATATCTACTAGACTATAGATACCCTTACAACACGATTCAAGATGAATAACCGTATTGACATGTCCCTGGACGACATAATTCGCACTAAACGCGGCGCCAAGACGAAAAATTTCCGACCCCGGTTCGTATTACATTACCAAAAACCCAATTCACATTATTTTACTGACATTTTTATGTTTTCAGGAAGGAACCCGTGCGGAATAGGATAATGGATAAACGTAATTTCGGACAGAAGAAGAATTTCGTCGCGAATAAGAGGGCGAATTTCGATTTGAGCCAGAAATTGAAGGGTCGCAACACGAAAAACGACGCACGATTTACTATATTTTTCAATCAGAGGGCGAAGATTCACGATGCCCGGGATAAATTAAACCAAATGGCGAGGAAAACTGACGCGCGGTTTAAGATTCGCGATAAAATAGCGAAAAAAACGGTAAATTTGAAAAATTTTGATTGACTTTTGATTTATTTTATTTTTATTTTAGCAAACTGTTACGACGTTTGATCCCCGGACTATGCAGCAAATCAAGCAACAGCTACTCAATAGTAATAGCCAGAGGTCGATGATGATGGGATCGCGAGGATTGACAAGAACGGTAAAGAATTTTAGGTTAAAAGTTATATTTTAGTGAAATAATCATAATTTGATTGGTTTTTCAATGGTTTTCTGTTGGAAAATGGATTTTTTGGATTAGTCATTTTATGGTTTACGGTTGTTTGCATCAGTTTTACATGGTTTTCTGTTGGAAAATCATTTTTTAGATCAAATTATCATGGTTTTTAGTTGGTAAATCATTTTTCGAACAAATTTTCATGGTTTCTAGTTGGAAAATCATTATTTCATTAATTTTTCAACGGTTTTCAGTTGGAATATCATTATTTGGATGGTTTTTCAACGGTATTCAGTTAGAATTGTTTTGATCAAATTTTCATGGTTTCCAGTTGGAAAATTATTTTTTTATCAAATTTTTATGGTAACTAATTTAAAAATCATTTTTTCCGATCAAAAAAAATCATTTTTGGATAAATATTTCACCGAAAATCGATTTTAAAACATTAATTTCTAATTATTTTCCATTTTTTTTTATCGAAGATTGGAAATAATTTTCGCAATTCACGAGCGTCCACATCCCGCCTCTCGGAAACCAACAAGCGAATCATAATGAACCAAGACGGAATCCTTATCACCACCCGCAACGAGGGCAAGCTGCGCACAACCCGCATCGCCAACTCGATGGATTTTGACGACAACCCTTTCCAAGTCCGATCTCTAACCCAAACATCGACGCACACGTTTCCGCGCAGCCGCTTGAGCGCCAACCTCCAGAGCCGTCTGGATGGCAACAGCCATGAGGGCTGCAAAGTCATCGTCAGCAACTTACACCCATCCGTCACCCAGGACGACATCCAAGAACTTTTCGGCGAAATCGGAGATCTCCGTCGCGCGTCGCTGGGCAAATCTGGGACGGCCGAAATTCTCTTCATGCGTCCTGCCGATGCGCAGAAAGCATGCGACGTCTACCACAACCGACAGTTGGATGGAATTCCGATGAATTTGAAAATTAGTTGCAATTTCGGTGGATTTCGAAGCGATTCGATGCCGTAAGACGTTTTTTTAAAAATAAAAATAGATTTTGTTGAGTTTTTAATTTATTTTTCACTTTGTTTAGGTCCCGTGTTGCGCCAGATGCTGCGCTGATCCGACAGGCGCTTTTTGGGGAACCCAGAGTGAGCGCGATGGCGTCAAATCCGCGATTTAATGTGCGAATGAATCGCAATTGATTTTTTTTATTTTTGATTTCTTTTTTTGAATTTAATTAAAAGTGGATATTATTTAATGACGATAAATATTGTTATCGACTGTATTCTTTGTTGGCAGGGTGATTTTTGTAATTCGATCGGTAATTACGACAATAAAGAATTTACTTGATCACGAATCATTATCATTTCAACACATTAAGAAATCAGGTAACGGTTAACTCATGAAAATACTCGTTAAAATGTTAATGTTTTGCATATTTTGCAACGTGAAATATTTGAAATATGGTAAACTGCGAAGAATTGGGAGACAAAATGTGTAAACGTTTTAATTTTAGAAATTTTCTTTATTTATATTCTTTTTTTTTTGGTCAAATCTCGGTACCGCAGATTACTCGTGATCTAAATAGACCAATTCCGACAAAGTGCTGGGATCCGAGATCCTATCCGAGATCCACTTGTGAATTCTGGTTCGTCTTCTTCAGGACCAAAATAGTCAAAAGAAAAGATGATGTTTAAAAAATTAACTTTGAAATTTAAAAAAATATTTTATTCTATATTAAAAACAAAACCGTTAAAACCCATGATGTCTAATCCGAAGCATAACCACCTTCAAGCTAGGTTCACACTGGCAGTAACAGTAGAGAAGTAGCAGCAGCGTGGTGCATTGTGGGACGAAAGAAGACCAAAAGTAGCAGCAGAGAAAAGTAAAGTAAAGAAAAGTAGTGAGCAAGCACAAAATCAAGTAAAGCTAGCTTCACATTTGTGTTCACACTGGCAGTGACAGTAGAGAAGTAGCAGCAGCTGATGCATTATGAGACAAAAGTAGACCAAATGTAGCAGCAGAGAGAAGTAAAGTAAAGTAAAAACACAATATCAAATAAGAAAGTAGCAGTAGAGCTTTTCTACTGACAACAAATCTTGTCACATGACAACCACATTTTTGCAAATGGCCACCGACATTGAAATGATTTCCATTATTATACAACAATATGCTGCCTAATTATAAAAAACCAGAACAAAGGACAATATTTGGACACATACAGCAAAGGATTTAAAAAATATCTAGTGAGTAATAATAATTATATTAGTAAAATTAGTGAGCACATGAGCATGGTGCATGTTTACATGTTTGTGCAAATAATTTTATCTAAATAAAATCCAAATAAAATTTATTTAATTTATAATTCATTTAAAATATTTTTAAATTTTCACAATCTTTCTTTATTCAATCTATTTTTAATCTATTTAATCTATTTATATGATTACAGCTGCTGAACTCCAACAGAAATGGAAAAACTTGAGGGATAATTTTTTCCAACAATTGTCTCTGGTTCATCCGCCATTTTTGTTGTTTATGTTTTTGTTATATTGATAATGTATTAAGTCCTCTCATTGGCTCTTCGGTCTTCCTGTTGTTGGCTGTTATTGGCTATTTCTTTACTTTATCTACTGCTACTTCATGTGTGAACAGTGTGAATGTGTTTACTTTAC